>CAAKHG010051157.1:0-23743 GCA_901007715.1 Dactylopterus volitans
TTTCGGTTGCCGCCTGGCTTTACAACACATTTGTAACTTTGCCTCATAAAAAAAAAAAAAAAAAAAGGCGACGCTCGAGAGCGAAGGTTGAATAAAAGGGGGACTCTCAGCGCTTGGCTCGGCGCAGCATATTAAAGCCCCGAACTGCGGGCTGCATTAGAGTCTCCACAGGCATCCGCGCCCAAACGCAGTGGGGACCTGGAAATCACAAGCCTGAAACCAGTGCTTGTCCAGTGAAGGTCATGAAGCGGAGAGTAGATCTGCTCCAGAGGCAGGTTTTGTCTTGAATAGATGAATCACAAGTGGCTGTTGAAATGAGCCCTCCTCCAACCCTTTTCACTCGATGGGAGTGAAACTTTCTCCATATAGGACGGAGCTGGGCATGCGGATTCACTGACCGCAGACAGATCGGCGTAAGACGTTGCCGTGATTTACGCGGAGGCGGCGTTGCGTCGCGCCGCACCTGCATTCGTCAAAATGCCTCTGACACATGCAAACCAGAGCGCATCCTGGGAGTCTCGTACACTCATCACGGGGGACGACATGATAAAAAACACTCGCAGTCCGGCGACGCTAATTACAACGTGCTACTGGAAAGGCAGCCTATTTTTGCCTCGTGATGTCTTGCGGTGACTGCCGGGGCTCTTCCTCTGTGCACTGGACCGCACGACACTGTCAGATTCCACCTTTTTTTTTTTTTTTTTTTGTGAGAGCTGTACTCGAGAATTGGAAAAAACCCCCCAAAAAACTGGATGTTGTATGATAATCAAGGATTTGATATTTTCCGATTTATAACAGTAGAATCGCCTCAAGAGAAAAATGGCCGAGTATTGTATGACGCAACATATCCTCTCGCCTTAGACGTGTTGTGTTTGAGTTATCTTGAGTCTTAAGGTTCAATCTCCATCAGATGAATGTTGTGTTTCAGGAGCTGCGTCGTCGTGGCAGAGGTGCCACCACCAGCGCGAGTAATCGCCGCGACACGTTCTTTTGATTTCTCGGAGCACAACCACGCTTTGGGTCTTTTGTCGCTCGCCGTCTCGCAGGTCTCGCTCGCCCGACGCTCGCTGAGACACCGCGGTCGGTGGGCGGAGCCACCAGACTCACACACACACACACGTGCAGACGTACGTGACGTCACCGCGGTCGCTTCGATGCACATCCGAATGAGACAGGGAATCACAGCTGCCAATCTAAGAACCGCCTGCGGGAGTCGTTTGTCCAAATATGATGGATCCGGGTCAGGAACCGGAAGTTTGGACCCGGTTCGGAAAAGGAACCGGGTCCGGGTCGCAACCCAAGGTGCACCACATCTAATAATGTGCTAATACATAAAACCTCGACTGAGCCACACAGAGGTGCTGCTTGGTTGGTTAATGCAAACATTTTTTTTTCTTTTTTAAAACAGCAAGCCACAATCAAAAAACACGGAAAGGCTCTGTTCTTTGTCGCATGTTCTGCTTTTGTTGTCAGCATTGAGGGCGGGGGGGGTTAATCTTTTAAATTAAACGTGAAAACAAATTGTTTTCGTGGACTGTGTTTAATTTCAAGTGTGCCAGACTCTCAATTTAATTCCGGTCGCTTTATTTATATATTTATACACAGACCCCTTCACTTACAGACCAAACAAATCCAAGCGTGAGCCGGTGCTCGGCAACGGGGGCGAGGACAAACCAGACCCAGATGAGGCGCATGGAGATAAGATAAGATACACCAAAAATTAGAATTAGATCAAAACATCATAATACAATATAGAGAATATAATAGAAAGTATTGTTGAAAATAATGTTAAATTGCACAGTGGATTCTGCATTGGAGGAGAAAACTGTGACTAACCTTGATAAACGATAAATACCGTGTCTCCGGTTCATTCCACAGAAATTAACAACAATAATAATAATTTAAAAAAAAAACTAATAAAAATGATAGTAATAGTGGGCCTCTGGAGGCAGAAAAGTCTTAGAGGGAGCGATAAGAAAAAGGGCTAAGGCACAGAAGCAGTGGCTGGAGACCGAGCAGGGCGTGTCACCGGCATTAACGGGATATGTTTGCATGCAAATGACAAGGGAGAGCGGCGAGGGGAGCTCAGTGCATCATGGGAAATCCCCCAGCAGTCGCGGCTTACGGCAGCATGACTGAGGGACGCTTCGGGGCGAGCGTAAGCCAGCTCTTACCGCAAGTTTGAGACCTGCTCCATGTACATAGGGAGCGCGTCCTCCTCATAAATCCAAACTGGAACACGGTTCCGCGGCGTGACGGAAAACGACGAATAAATATTGACTCATGGTCTTTACTCAGGGGCTTTTTTTTCCTTTTTTTTTGTGCGATCAATTTGCACGTGAATATACTCAAAGTGAAACTCCAAACTGTGAACTCGCCCTAACACTGCATAGTCGTCTATGCACCTTACATATGCAGTTATTAATTATTAATACTGTATAACTCCAACTTGTTTACATGATCCAGCCTGCACTTTATAGCTTTATACTTTTTCTTACACTCCACAGCTCTTTTTAAAGATATTCATGCAACTATTTTCGTCTTACTTTTTATATATAGCTGCCTTTATATTTTTGTTTTATTTTTATATCTCGCACTGTCTGATTCCATATTTGCTGCTCAACCAAGGTTTTAAATTGCCCCCCAGGAAAAATAATTTTTTTTTTAAATTTAATATTCATATTATAACCTGAAACTGTTGATGTCCTAAAATACATCCAGATGCCGCCGTGGTAGAACCTCAGATCCTGTGTGAGGCGGTGGAACTGCTTCTCTTTCTCAGACTATTTATTTGATGACAAGACCATCAAAACTGGCTGATACTGAATGAGCCGGTCAAAAATTCGCCTCGTTTCCATCACGCGTACTTTGTGCTGGGCTGCATTTTCATGTCCGTGACACCCCCCCCCCCACTTCAGAGAGACCTTAGGAAGCAAGAAAAAGTAACTTTCGGAAAAACGAGAGCCGAGTTGAAACATATCTCTTCTTTTTTTTCATCTACCCCCGCATCAGCAAATAAAACTGACCCGCCTGCATCGCACGCGCTGTCGCCCGCCGCTCGGGCCACCTGCCCCCCCCCCCCTGGATGTTTGCTGAGGAAATATCACACCGTTAATCGAATGTTTGCGCTGCTCCTCTACCCAGACGACGATGCTGTGTTGGTGGGCCGTGCTGGAGAGACACGGCCGGCCGAGACGGAGCGGCTTCCGTTCAAACAGTCCGAGCGCTGGGGGAGCCGCGACTTGATTTGCCGAGCCGAGCGTGCGGAGCGAAGACGGCGACGCGCTCAGACAAAACTTAAGAAAAAAACAAACAAAAAAAACATCGCGCCACTTGGATGAACTAAAAACTGCAGCCGAATTAAAAAAAATCCAGAAAATCGCCCGCCGATATCCCGAGACAGGTGAGGGATGGCGTCGCGTGGGAAGCGGCCCACTTTGCCTTCCCCCAAGCGAGTAAACAACACGTCAAAGGCTCCCCATTACGTTTTATTTGTGCTGGGCAGATAATGCCATTATATCAGAATTAATGTACTCAGCAGGAACGCTCTTGCTCCGCCGCGGCAGGAGCTGCCGTCTTGTCACCTTAATTATTGCTGGACGAGCGCGAGTGGAACCAACAAACCGACGGTCCCCAATCACAGCGGCTCGTTATTAGAAAGAAGCCCAGTGGAGCTCGTTAGCGGATGAAGGGAGATCCGGTAAATAAGGTTAATTGGCCGATCTGTCAGACCCGGGAAGACGCTGGCGCTGACACGCAACAACTGGAACATGAATTCACCCTTTGTGCCGGCGCCCGCCCGCCCACCCCTGCCCTGTTTGTGTTCGTTAGCAAATTTGAGGAGGTGCGAGGTAAAGCACGCGGCCGGCAGCTTTGGAATAAGGAGTCCGCGAAATAAATAAATAAATAACTAAATAAATAAATAAGAATTGGCCCGGGGTGCTTTTTTGTGTTTGGTTAAATTGCCGCCTGGGTGGATTTGATTCCGACAGACAATAACAATTGTTTTAATTTTGAAAAAAACGGGCTTTTTTCAGGTCAGCGCCGTCGTCGCATGTATTAACCGCTACAGTGTTCAGCCTACATTAGCACGACCGTTAGCGGAATCGAGCGGCGCGTGCGCCCCTCTTACCTGCCTCGCGGCGGCGGGAGGACTCCGAAAAAAAACAAGTCGCGCGGGTGAGAGCGCTTTGGCGAAAAAGCGCCGGTGTTAATGAGACTGATATGACAATTACTTCCAAGTGGGGATCGTTAGCTCCGAGGCGAGAGCGGCGCTGCCGGGGCCGCGCGGCTCGGGACGCGCGTGACACCGCCGAGCGCCGCTGTCATCGTGCCACTCGTCTTTGACATCATCGCAAGCGAGGGCGACGCCACACGAAATGGAAGCTACGGTTTTGGCGCGTCTTCATAAGCCGTCAACATTTTTTTTCTTTTTTTTTTTTCTTTTTCCTTCCTCCTCCTCCTCCTCCTCTTCGGCTCCTGTTAATGGCAAAAGACAGTTAATTAAAAGGTCTTTTCTTGTGGGAAATGCATCCCTCATCAGGCTTACTGGAGCAGTGACGGCTCTGCAGGCGAGGTTGAGAGTGTGTGTGTAAGTGTGTGTGTGTGTGTGTGTGTGTGGGGGGGGGGGATTTCCAAAAGGATGCTGAGGCTCATATGTCTTTATTAGCTGAATATTGCCGGAGCAAGACAGTGATTGCGCGGGGGGAAAAAAAAGATGGGAAAAAATAAAAAAAATCGCTCATCATGTATGACTGCTGATCGTGAAAAAAGGGGGAAGCGAATCGTTTCAGCTGATCTTCCCCGACGCCGAGCATGAAAAGTACCTGCTGCGCTTTTCCTTTTCCTTTTTTTTTTGGATACTTCATGACAACAGCTCCCATTTGCGCGCGTATTCCTGAGGCGTTATGTAACGGTTAGAGACACATCTACGGACCAGTACGGATTTAGCAAACTTCCTCTCCACGTGTTCGGCGTCCTTGAGCAACACTTTGTCTTCTGAAACCTCAACCTCAAAGCCGGGGGATGGGAAAAAAAAAGTCTTCTTGGATTCCGCAGTCGCTGCCGACGAGCCGCAATTCCCAGATCGTCGTGTGAAATAGCTGGAAAAAGACAAAGAGTTCGGGATTGCCTTGTTTTTTTTGTTTTTTTTTCCCGACATGTTGACGCCTTCAAACCTGCAGCGTTTCCCTTTTATCGCAGCTGGTTCACATGTCGTTTCACAGTGGATTTAGCTGCATATATATCAGCTAATAAATACATATATATATTTTATGGCAGCAGCACACCCAACAGTAAATGAGGCATGAATGTTAATGGCCTTGGCATTTGTCTCGGCCCTCTGTGTTTGGTGTACGGCTGTAATGTCTTTGTCGTTGGCGTGACTGCCGGGCGATTGATGATCAGCGGGAACTTTTCAGGTCGTCATTAAACATGAGCAGCAGGTCGCCGCGCATCATGGAATCGGGAAACTGTACATGTTTCCGCGTATGGAGAGCTCGGGAATGACACGCGAAAGTCAAGGCGCTGCTGGCACCCGCACTATTTGCACCCAAGTCACAATTTACAAATGACACTTTCCAAACAAGATTAAAACTACAAACTACATGTACCTGCATATTTTTTTTTGCGTGATTTTAAAAATTCTGTTTTGTTTAGCCACCTTTGCTACTTTCCTTGAATGTATATTTTTACATATGTTTTATGTAGCATTTTATTAATGTATATATTTTATTTTACGCTTGTGTTTAAAAGCAGCGCTTTGAGATTTGCCTTTGAATGTATTGTGCTATATAAATATAATGATAATAATAATAATAATAATAACTTTCAAAACGAACTTAAAAGGTGCTTTACAGTAAAACAGTAAATCAGAGTACAAATAAATATCCAGAGCAAAACAATAACAACATACAGTAATGAAACACAACAAATATGAGAATGAATTACTATTATTATTTTTACAGTTTCCTGCTCCATAGTTCAGCATTTAAACCTGCCACGACTAGATCAGAATAGATTACAATAGAATAGACTTTATCACCGCTGCACAAGTTAACCAGGTGCAATTGAACTGTGGTTGCTCCACCCATCGAACCCAATGCTCCTCCCACTGTACAACGAGACTAGAAAACCTCACGTTTGGGAAAAAAAAAACAAAAAACGAGCATTTTCAACAGAAGCATTCAAATCTAAATAGAAAAATCACAAATAGCTGCCGCTTTCACGCCGATCGCACCAGCGCAAAGACCCATCATGAGCTGCGACTCCTCGCGGAAGTCGCGTCGGCGCACAATCACCCGAGAGGACGGAAAACGTTTAACTCGCCGAATTGTGAAGTTGGCTCGGAGACATGTTCCCGATTCGCGCGGGATAATTAAAACAGGTGGGTGCCGGTGGTGGCGACCGCGCTTCCTGTGGGTGTGATGCAAGCAGCCCGCCCCCCCCCACTCCTCCCCCTTCTCTCCCATTAGCAGATCTGCCTTTGATGTTAATTTATACCGCTGGATCTCCACCGAGCAAAAAAGTAATGGATTCTGAACCCGTGATCAAAGCAGCCTCGAGAGGTCCGTCTCTCACCTTCCAGCATGTAATCCCGCCTCGGAGTGCTCCGCGTCGACACAGAACCGGCGAGCCGCGTTACAAACTGTGCGCTTGGGCCGCCTCCTCCTGGAGCTCGCAACTTTTTTTGGGGGGGAAAAAAAAAAAAAATCGAGTGTCAGCCGCCGCCGATTCAGCCGAGGCGGCCCCCGGCTGAATTGATGTCAAAGAAGATATTGCGTGACTTGTGGGGGGTGGGGGGGGGATGATTTGTGTCGGAGAAAATGAGAGATGACATGCCCATATTGAGCAAAGAAAGAAAAAAAAACAAAACACTGCCCCCGCCGCCGCCCCCTTCCTCACTTCAGCAGACACCTTCTTCAGACGTCTTATTGTGTTATGACATAAAGTGTCCAAAAGCGGATAAATATGTCTCGACCTCTCGAGTTCCTGACGAATCTGATGGATGAAGGCAGTCTGATGACTGTAATCCCTCGACCTGGCGTCCTTAATCTGTGTGCTCGGTTTATGCCGCCGCGGAGATCAGCCAACAAAACGCGCGTCAATGCCTTAACGCTTCCCATTACTGTACAGAGATAATGGGAGCAAAAATAAAAGGTCCCACATCCCGGATCTTAGCCTAAATCATTTTTTAATCAAGTGAGTGCTCCCGCTAATAAACACTTGGATTGAGTGTGACCTTGAGTGCTAATGTAACCGTCAAGGCTTCCTTATTTATGCGCCCATCCTGCGATCGCACACGCCAGTAAATCCTGGGTTACACTTTGGAGGCACTCATGTTAAAAAGACCTAACTGTCACCTGACAGGGGATGGGCGGGCTTTACGAGCATGACGAACAAAACCATATAAAACAGGCCCTCATTTAGTGGATCAAGAGGGACGCATCAATAGTGCCATTATGACTCCCCCCCCCCGCCCCCAGCAGCTGCATGACTCATAATAAATCAATAGTTTGACGCGCGCAAGGCCGCACTAAATACTTGGACACCGCGACTGTGCACATGTAAATGTTTGGCCCCGAGCTCTTAAAGAGGAGGGGGGGAAAAACAAGATATGCCGCGATTATTTGAGCAAATGTCACGAGCGTGGATGAATTGCAACTCGTGCCCGGGCAAATGTCTTGGGAGCGCAGGCGAGGAATTCCATGATGAGCGTCCCGAGGCGGGTAATAGTCAAAGCTGGGAGGGGGGACATATTGTGCACAACAATTTTTTCTCATTCCTCCCCTCGCCCCCACACGCAAGTATTCGGGCCTCCGCTACGCCTTCCAACCCACAAAAACGGCATAATGAGTCCACTCAGTCTGATTTTTATGGGCTCCTTGTGTTGGGGAACCTGATTCGGCAGGTCATTCAGATCTGCCGCCCCCTCCATTCACCCGCTCGGAGAGTGGCTCGAAAGTGCTTTTCTTCCCTCCCACAAGCACCAAAAAACTCCCAATGATGGAGCTAAGAGCCAAGTACGGCGGTGATGCCGGTGGCCGCGCAGAACAGGACAAATCGCTACGGCCTCCCCCAGCATCAGAGGACCTGAGTGCTGAGTGGACAAAGTGTGTTTTCCATACGTGTTTTTTTTTGATATACTGAGGAAGTGGTACGAAAATCACAATCGGCGGACAGCAGGGACCAGATATGGCAGCGAAATGGAACTCAACCCACGTGCAATATTCATCCACACCACAAGGACCCCGCGTGCCTTGTGATTTTGCTTCCAGAGCACTGATCTTGGGATAAAAGCTGACGGCTGACCGCAGGCACATTGGCTTGAGGTTCTCTTGAAATGAAAAGTAACTCGATCCCGTTCATTCTGTTATGCATATCGCTTCGGGCTGCGGGGACTGTTCATCTCAAACCCGTGGAAGTTCTCGCGGGCAAGTCCCGCTATTCGGCAGCCGTCTCGGGAACTTGGGTTAACAAGGCCCCATGGGAATCAGCGGGGGAGGGAGCCCATCCTGTTCCCGGAGCTCCGATGGCCGTGGATCGCAGCAACAACATTGACGGCATCACTTAAAAATAAAGTTTGAAATCTTCCGGAGCACTTCGATGTGGCGCCGGTCGCTTTTCGCACGGGAGCGCCTCAACATATCCCAGCTTAATTCCCCTTTATGGAGGCAGGAAACCACGTGTGATGTCCTCCATTTCCTTGCCATCACTTTGCACCTGCTCCACCCCGAAACCTCGACCGCTCCTGTGGTGTCGGTGCAACACCGCCGGCTCGGCTGTCCCACCGCCGCCGTTATTGCCGTTACAGATTTTGCTATTCAGGATTTGCTGAGGCGCCTCGCGAACAGACAACGCCGCCACAAATGAAGCGTTCCAGAATTATTTTGTGACTGGAACCAAGGCCGCCTCATGTGAAAAGTCCAGGTGCGATTGTTTCAGAGCGAGTATGAGTCCGGCTGACGTGCTCAAGGTACCCTATTAAAAGCTGCGGTTTACCATCCATTTTATTTACATTGTACAGCTGCGACCTTAATTTTGATGCACTTGTGCGAAGACAATAAAGATGATCTATTCTGTTATACAATACTGAATGCAAGTCAATGCTGGGCCTTCTATCCCTGTGTGACAGGCAAGTATAGAGAAAACAGATAAGAAAAATAAAAAAGGGGGTGAGGGAGAATCAGTAAAACTTTATCTCGACCAACAGAGGCGCCGGCACGTCGCTTCCAACAAAGGAAGATGGATGATGCAAGAAAAACAACCAGCGGGACTCGACAACGCCGACGGGCAAGGACGCTTACACCCTCTAACCTGTTCGGTCCGCTTAAAATGGACCCGGGTCCGTTCGGCCAGCCATGTGAGGGTTGGTTTTGCGCTGGCGTGACGGCTGCCAATCAAACCGTACCGAGTCCGGTTGAAAAGGTGGATCTGCCTTGTTTGGTTCGAACTAAACTGAAAAAAATTCCCTGTTTGGGACTTTTCGGGCTGTTGTGAACTCTTGTTCGCTCGCACAGTCTCGGTTCGCTTCCAAATGAACGCTGGTACGGTTCACTTGAGACGTGAACGCGACCGCACCTCCGTTCGATCCAGTTCTTAAAAATCATACACCTCTTATGCCGTGACGGGCTCCCGTAGCCGCGCGCATCGTGGGAAATCAGCAAGGTGAGTTGAGCGGCACGCTGTCGGAGCGTCGGCCGAAAACGCGTCGAGGCTCAACTCGCAGCCAAGAAGAGACGGGGTGTTTTTTTGGGGGGGGATATTTGGGCCAGCATAAAAAGAACGCTGCAAAAAACACGCAGGAAAATGCCGACGCGTTTCATAGATTCGGCACCAGGATGAGGGAGAGGGAGTTCGACCGGTCCGCAGATCAATGTCGCATGAAGGTAAAAACGCTTCGAACAAAACTACGTGACCTGCACCTGAGTGGTCGCGCTGCGGATGTGAAAAAGAAGGGCAAGTGGCTTGATGAACTCGACGTCTGTACGAAACCAATCAATATCAGCACAACGAGCGCAGCACGCCGGATCTCCATGATTGTTTACTTCTCCACCGCCGCCTTCCGTCTCTTTTCTCTCTCCCTCCCCGCGCTACCACACCGTTTTGTCCGATGATCGAACGATGCCCGCGCACACGTGTGCCTCCCGACAAATTCTGGGATGCTTGCGAAAATTGCAAATGAGAAAAGGAACCGCAACCAACCCCCCCCCCCAAAAAAAAAGAATCATTGTGCTTTGGTCTGGACTGAAGAAAGCGAACTAAAGGGCTTTCCTGGTGTGAATACGGCTGGAATCTGCTGTCAATCATCTCCAAAAACATGATCCGACCTCCTACAACCCTAACTGCAGGAGGCAGCGTGTCCCATTTCTCTTTTTTCTTTTTCTCTTTGGATTAAACCAGCTCCCGTCGCCAGTCACACTCCACATTATGACATATTTTCTTTGGATGAGCCTGCCATGGATCAGGAGGATTAATGCGCATTCTCTTAAACTGTATTGATATGCGCCCTCGCTGACTCCAGCGCGTTAACACATTACTTCCCGGTGCCTCGTCCTCGGGCCACATCGTACCTGCAGGGATAAACGCAAACCATCTTATATCCCGGCGATGAAGGGCCGAGGCAGACCAGCATGGTCGAGAAGTGTCTTCAGAGCAGCCGCAAGCAGGACTCCACCATCCTTTTGTTTCCCCTCCCGGGATTATTCTTTCACAAAGCGTCGGACCAATTAGGGGGCCCTTTCTTTGCACATCATGAATTTTCCTCTTCGTCAATGCCCCGGCCTGAACTCGAGGTAATTATGCAAAAAAAAAAAAAAAAAAAAAAAAAAAAGCAATCATATCAGCCCATGAGCAAAGAAACCATGGGGTGTGAGAAAGGCCTAAACTCCCGCATATTAGCGTTTTTAATGATCCCTGAGATTTGAGGCGGTGATTGGACTCTTTTTTTTTGTCCGTTATGGCTTGTTAATCAACCGGACATCAACGTTCTGATCCTCAAGCGCCAATCGCGTAAACAGGCTGCCCCCGGAGAAGAGGGGAGGGAAGGGCGTTCTCTGGCGAAAAGTGGCATGTGGCTGTGAGCTCGGATTCCTGCTCCCCGCATGCGCCGACTGCTGCAAATTGCCTCCTGCATTAAGATGCATGGAGGCCGATAGCGGGGCCAACGCAGCGGCTCATTGCATATCCTGCCTCTGTTTTCCAGTCAGCCTAAAATGGAACACCTTTCTGCTATTCATCATATGCTGCTCAATTATGGATGTCTGAAAAGTTGAACGTGTAATATATTTGCAGCGGGGGGGGGTGGAGGGAGGCGGAGTTAAGGGTGGTGGTGGTGGGGGAAGCCGGGACCAGAAAAGCCAGGGGAAGTTATGCCACTATTAGCATGCAGGCAGAATTGTTTGGGAACTGGATGGCGGAATGAAACCCTGCCTCACTTCTGAAATATGGCTCCATTCATAATAAAAATAAATCAGACGCGCTCATCCGCAGTATCTTACTTTATTGATTCAACAGTCTTAAGAGCGTGCGCGAGCGTGCCGGCGGGTGTGACGGATAACGCATTTAAAAACTGATGCATTGCCGAGATGCTGCCCTGTAGTTAATTTTTTTTTTTTTTTTTTGATGGCTCAACATATGGATAAATAATCAGGGAGGATTTATCATTCTCGTCATTGTCCTCTCTCAGACCTAACTAATAACAGCCAATCAGCCAAAGCCACCGGGGGTTCTCAGACTTAATTACCCGAGCTCTCTTTGTCCGACAATGCTCAATAGAAGATCTAAAGCAGCCTTAGATGTGTCTGATCTGATCTGCTAACTGTGATGAGATTTCACTTCCTTTATGGCTCTAATTACTGAAATTAGATCTCCAGCAGAGAGGGCTACTGTTACGGAGCTGGCAAACGGGCCGGCACTTCATTTCAGCAGCCGCGGGAAGCTTTGGAAAGCGAGCAGGACGAGTCCCCCCGTCCTCTAGATTGTCCCGGGTGTAAGAATTGCAGGAGCATAATACCTCGAGTCGCGGCTCGTGTTCTCGTTTTTTTTCTTTTGGGCCGATTCTGTGTCGCCGCAGTGAGGCTTACGTATGCAGATGGATTCCTAACTCCCCTCCACGTCGCCTGCACCCGGAGCCTCCTCTTCGTCAGCATAAAAACGCACCATCCAGCAGACCTTTGTCAGCCCCGCTAAAGCCACAGATTGCAGCCCTCCACCGGCAGTCGGACGGGAGACTGGCCGCATGCTGGCAAGAGGACGCTCTCGACCGCGGGTGGGCAGCTGACTTCCAGGAGATAAGCAAAGGGGCCACACGTTGGGGAACTTAATTGAAACATGAAACGCTCGGCAATGTAATGATGCTCTCTTCCTTGTTTTCTTTTGTCCTATTTTTCTCCTCTTCTCGAGTTGCTGAATTACAAAATGATCCTCACACTGTAAATACGACCACTGCCGTGATTTCAAATCTTTTGTGTAATACCCAAAGACGGCGCCCCCTGTTTGAAGCCGGTAATGTGGCATCACAGACTCAATGCCATTATTCACCTTCATGAATGAACCAAAACCTTTTATTGTTTGCTTTTGGAGGGGGTCACATTGTTGTCCTTTAAGGATGTTGGGGGCCGGATCGAATTGATCCACAGGCCCATGCGCCACTTGGACAGCCCCTTGTTTTGGTCATGTGGACGCCATTCCACCCGTTGGAGCTTGTGTTACAGAAGGTCCATCCGTCCTGAAGCTAAATGCTTTTTTTCATCTTTTTCATCCAGTGTGGCATTTTTGCCCCGCCCTCACAGGAACGACCCCGGATGTGTGTGTGTGTGTGTGTGTGTGTGTGTGTGTGGGGCTGGACTCCCTCATCGCCCGAGGTAGCAAACTCTTGCCAATACCTCGGTCGCATGGTCTCGTTAGCTCACATACACGACTCAAACCCCTAAAATCCCGGCTGCAGCACGCGTTCTGTCCTCGAAGGTCGAATATTTAAATGAAGCACTCAGCGGGCCAATGAGGGCTTTGCTGAGCGTTTGACTTCTATTTAATTTACAATCTACTGACTTAACATTTCACTAATCCGCACGTAAAGTGTGCCTTGGTGAAAAAAAAAAAAAAAAAAAAAGACACGACACATCTGCCTTTTGATTTAACATTATTTCACCAGAATGTCCCTCGAGGAAAATTATCTCCTCTTGGTGTCTTCTGAGGTAACGTTCCAGTCCCACATGATATATCTTAGGGCGCGACAACCTTGTTTAAGAGTTAGAATCGCCTGCATGGAGTTTCGGCTCCGGGGCCGTGGTCCGATGCATCTAGGTGATGGAGGATGGTCTAACTTTGGGGAGCGCCCAGCTGTGGGGAAAAGTTTCTCCTTTGTTTTTAATCAAAGTCGCTTCGCTCGCGCCGAATCAGGAGGCATCTCCGAACGATTAGAATTTCAAATGAAATGTACCACAGGCATTAAGAAAACAGCTCCCAGCTCCGCCATCAGCCAAGCGCCGTAATTTGTCAAATACATTTGGCAAAGCCAGCAGAGGTTTTTGTTGTTTTTGAGGACAGCCGCTAATTACAAAGACTTCTGCGTCTGCAAAAACTGCGACGTGGTAACAAGGCAGCAAAGTTTGTCAGGAAAGCCAATATTCCAATTAAATGTTGAAGCTCCTGCTGTAAATGCATATATGCCTAATAAGCGTATTGCTGTCACGACAAAAAAAACCCCCAAAAAACAGGCGCAGTATTACGTTATAATGTAATGAGTTTTGTTGTAAGAATGATATGAAAATATGATAAAAGCTTTTATCAGAACCGGAAATACTTTATCCTGGAATTGTATGGTTATAGTAACTGTTGCAGTAACAGGAAGGAAGGGCCAAGATATAACAAATATATGAATACATTTATACATAAACAAACAATACAACAAAATAGAAATTGACCCAGTAGGAACAGCGTTGACAATATCTTAACTAAGCAAATATATAAACCAATCAATTTGACCTATATAAAGTGCAAAATACAAGTGCTTCTTAGAGCTGAATAGTGTAACAGACAATTGTATTATGTAATTATCAAGTTATAATGTGAAACTAATTTGTTCTTGCAATAAACTCATCACATTTTAACCTGATACTTACCCATTTATTTTTTTAATGGCATGGCAGCCACACGCTTCTGTGCATGTGGACTCCAAGAAGTTTAGATTTCATCTTCGACGGCGATCCACCTTTAAAATATTAACCATTTTTCTTTTCTTTTCTTTTTTTTTTTATTTTCCTTTCCCCCCCGAAAAAGCAGGTCGAAAAACAATTTCATTGTTCGGTAATTGATTCAACGCAGCTTTCACCGGTCCCCCGCATTCTCCCAAGCCGGCGATCCAGAGCTCATTATTTACAGACACACTTGATTCGCCGATGCTCGGATGGGAGAGGGTGAAGAAGAAAAAAAACGCACGGTGGACGCAGTTTAAAGAGGCGCGTTCGAGGGGGCGAGAATAATCTGAGGAGTTGTTTCCAACTCTGCGTGTTGACTGCTTTTCGCGGGGGCTTACTTACTCTTGGTTCACTGGAACACCTGAAAGTGAGAGGAGCCGGCTTTTGTGCCTCTCGTATAGGCGGCGGTAGCCGGCGACCCCAGAACTGTAACCGATCCGATCCCCGCTGGCGAACTGATAGTAGTTACTTCTCCCTGAACCAAGCATAATGGGATGAGCCAAACACAAACAACGCGTTCAGCCGGAGAGCCCTTCCCCACAGCCGACAGGTGGACTCCGCGTACCGCATGACATTAGTGACAGAGCGGCGCTCCATCCAGGTGACCCAGTTCCCGGAGCCCCGCTGCTGCACGCGCTCACTCCTCCCTGGGACAAGTAATGGAATCAAGCCGCCATTAATGTTATAAATTGCGCCGGCGCTGCTCCTGCTGGGTCGAGCCAAATGATGTCTTCCCCCAAAAACACGGTCGGCTGGCTGCGCTTAATAACAGGAAGACAGATTAAAAAAAAAAGAAAACACAACCGCGAGCGCTCGGCGAACACGAACCTCTGCCAAATAACTCTGGAGCCTTTTAAACCCTTGGAGCGCTTTATTTATTGTGGTTTTTATGGCTGAAAACAAAGGGGGAGGAGTCAGCGTGGGCACTGAGCACACTCTCTGCAGGGAGCCGCCTCTGTCCTGGCTGGTGGTGTGAAACTCGGCTCATTTTAGGGACTCGGACTGTGAGTGACTCACTAAAGGGATCCGGTTCACTTCAGCCTGTGTTGTTACCTCCCTAGCCCATCAAAAATGGAACAAAAATGTAAAATATGCAAATCAATTATAGGTTCACCGAAATGGAAATACGTTAAATGTAGACCAGCTAACAAACAGAATCTGAAAAAATGCGAAATGTGCAAAAGTTGAGTTGATAAAAGAACAGAGTACAAATATAAAAATAGCGAAAAATGCAGCAAAGACACAGAGCGTGCAGAGAGACTAAGAATTAAATAGTTCAAACAGCTTTATGAACAAAAACAACCCAACTGAGCCAAGACGCAAAACGTGCGAAAAGTATGTAACTATATCCATGAATAAAAAAAATGCCATGCTCACCATAGCAGGTGCATAAACTATATCAGGCACAGAACAATCACCCGAGTGTTTAATCACTTGTTTGTTGCAACATTTAACTTAATAATTCAGAGTCCACTGTGTTTCCGAGGAGTCCGCTAACCGGCCTAGTGCGCTTAGCGTGAGCCAGCCAGAGGATCTGGGAGACCTCGGACTACGTGATTCCTGATTCGGCGCAAAGATTCGAAACATTAACCCTGCTGATTCACGAACCGAGCAGCTCTGCTCTGGGCCTCGGCTGGCCGCCGTGGGCGGTGAGCGAGGCAAACGTAAACACCTGTCGAGTTAGATACGACCAATTGAAAGCTGCAGTCACGTTGCCGAGGAATCGCCGTATCCGCGTGACAATCTGCCTGTCACAGGAAATGGAAAAAAAATTAAATGAAATTAAAAGAACAAATTCAAAAAAAAAAGAACATATCCAAAGCTGCTCGTGGCTTTTCGATTAATCCAAGCAATCGCGTCCTCCTTGATGGATTTGACAACGTCAGGTTATTTCAGTATCGCAACTCAAGAAGGTCGATTGTCGAGCGAGGATTAAAATAAGCTTCCAGCGTGACTTCTGTCTTCCGTGCAGTAAAAACGGAGAGATCTCCGCAGACCGGCGGCTGAGGAGGCTGGTTAGCGACGCCTTAATGTACGTATGTAGCCCGAGATGACAAAAATCAATCACAAGGCTTTCCTTCTCATGGGGATTTTTCCTTTTTTTTTTTTTTTTTCTTTTCTTCTCTCAATATGACAAACAAACAACTTCAGGATTTTATTTATGCATTGCTGTGCAGGGTAAGCATATTTGTAATAAAAAAGAAACATGTCATTGATGACCTAACATTCCGGATGCCGACGATGTCTCACATCGTTGGAACAATATTCTCAAAATTGATGGTACCAATATGATAGAAGATCCCCCCCCAACCTTTTTTTCCCCATGCCTTCCCCTTCCAGGACTTGAGCTTATTGTCTCCCAAGCAAACACCCTGGGTGTCATATGGAGGCGTCGCCGCCGGAGAGGCACCGGCATGAATATGAAGTCTCAAATGAATCTGAGTCACGCTCGTTTACCCGCGCGAGCACGCGACCGCCGCAACCAGCATCCATCGGGGGGAGGGAAGGGGACCACCCTCTCGAACGCGAGACCGGCCGAGATCTCGCCATCATTTCTGAGCCCGTCCCGCAACACCGAACTCGAGGTCGCGTGATTGGCACGTGCATACGTCAGGACAGTCTGAGCAACATATTTCTGCCTTGATGATTCCTCTTAATGGCGACACGGTGGTGCGGGTGGTTAGCACTGTTGCCTCATGGCAAGGGGGTCTGCGCGGGTTCTCTCCGGGTACTCCGGCTTCCTCCCACCTTCCAAAAGCATGCTGAGGTGTGTGTGTGCGAGTGTGAGTGGTCGTCTGTCCTTCATGTGGCCCTGTGATGAGCCGGCGACTCGTCCAGGGTTGTACCCCGCCGCTCGCCCCTCGTCAGCTGGGATCGGCTCCGGCACGACCGCCACCCGGGACCGGAATAAGCGGAAATCAGCTGAACTAGCCGGCGCATTATTTGGGCTGAAATGATCTGACAAAAAATTTGTAGCACGAGAAACAAAGAAGAGGCGCATTTAAAGTCCGACTGCGGACTCAAACCGGCAGCAGCAGGCAGAGCGGCTGATTGCGAGCGCCGCTAAACGAACGTGGCAGCAAGTACGAAACGAGGAAGCAATGAGATTAAAATGTGGGGTTTTTTTTGTGTGTGTGTGCACGCGCAAGAACTACAAAAGCAGTCTGAGGTGGGAGGTTGACGTTATCAAGTTTTATTGCTTCGGGATGTTAAACCATTGTCATCTGTCAGCTGCTGCGTATTAATTTTTCATGGTTGTCATTAAAAATGGGCCTCCGCGTCGCGCACACATCTGTATTCGGAGGAGCGCAGCCCCAGATGGTAAACCTCGCGTATGAAAAGTTTGCCCGGATTATCCAGATGTTTCTCCATTTTTTTGGAAGACAGAAAATTAAAGTGTGAAGCAACAACAATTCCGTCGGGGAGTCACATTTATGAGACCAGCACGCAAAAGCCTTGTGCACTCGGAGGTACTTCGAGGGAGAAAGTATGCTGCTACCCGGGTAAATTAAGAGTGTCTGAAGCCTTCAGTGGCATTTTGGCACGAGCTGATTCCTTTCACTTTTTATGAGACACCAACAAACCACTCAAGAACGTCTGATAGGCTGCGGAGCAATCTGTCACTGAGATGTGGCAGGGCTCCAAACCAGAGCGAGTGGAGAGAAAAGAGGAGTGGATGTTCAATTGAGGCATGAGATTATTAGGAGAGAGAAAGAAAGAAAGAGAGAAAGAAAGAAACAACCAAACCACCACTGGTGCCGTTTAAGGCAGCTGGCATCCTCACCAGCTCCAGGTATGCTAGTTGACCAGCATGCAAGTCTCATACCCATCAAAGCCGAAGTGAATAACACTGATTATCTGGTTACCATGGCGCCTGTCAGGAGGTGAGATGTGAGGCGGAAAGTGAGCATTTTTCCAGTTGTTGTGTTAGAGGCAGGAAAAATGGTGGAGTGTGAGGACTTGGGCCACTTTCACAAGGACCCAAATTGTGATGTCTTAGACGACCGGGTCAGAACATCTCCAGAACCGCAGCTCTTGTGGGGGGTTCCTAGTCTGCAGTGGTCAGGACCTATCAAAAGTGGTCCAAGGAAGGAAAAGCGGTGTCTCACTGATGTAAGTGGGGAGGGAAGGCTGGCCCGACCCAACAGACCAGCTACTGGAGCTCAGACTGCTGAACAGTTGCTGCTGGTTCCGATAGAAAGGAGTCAGAACACACAGTCATGGTGGTCTGTTGTGTGTGGGACCAGCTGGGGTGCCCATGCTCCAGCACCGGTTTCTTTTTTAGAATAAATAGGGTCCTCCACTACTGCATACAGGCGCTCTTCCACTGCATTCAGGTCCTGTACTACTACATACAGGTCCTCTGCTACTGTATACAGGTCCTGGACCACTGCATATGGATCCTCAAATACTGTGTACGGGTCCTGTAGTACTGCATATGAATCCTCAAAGACTGTTTACAGGTCCTCTACTACTACATATGGATGCTCAAATACTGCATAAAAATCCTCTACTCCTGCGTACGTGTCCTCTACGACCGCATGCGGGCGCATAGCTGTGTGCCACATTCTAAATAGATCTTTGATTGAGATATTTTCTTTTCCATGCAACGCATGCAAAAATACATCCAATCCACAAGTACATACATTTTGCAGGTACCTTCCCCACAGATACGACTGTGGCCATAATTACTGCGGCCACTAGAGGGCATCTGTCACTCGTATGGAAATCAAATTTTTTTGCTGCTCTACGTTTAAAACCCACGATATTGTATTTCTTGTTTTCTTTGTAGGACAGTCAGAGTACACTTAAATAGCAATAGATGAGTTTATCAGAAGTTTGTTTTTTGAAGGTGACACGTCATCACATTTACAACCTGCCGCCGACCGGCCGCTCGTCCGTCCGGGCCTGCGCTTTCAGTGGGATCCAAACTTTCTTGGAGGCACTCTGTGACTTCTGAGTGTCACCGGCACGACAGCAGCACAGATAACGCCAAGTTGTCTGAAACACGCCTCCTCCAATATAAGTTCTCTTTGAAGTCCAGTCAAGGGATCAGCGGAACATTTTAAGTCGTTAATCCCTCATTTTTAGTCAAATGCACAGTATCCGCTTAATATGAACCACAGAGGTTTTCCAATTGTCCTGCTTACTGGCTCAAACCCGCAGCACCACACTGATGTCTTGTGTGACCACTGGAGAGACACAGGCTGCGTGTTGAGAAATTAAGAGAGGGATGGAAAATATTTCCAATTATGTAATTAGCATACCTTTGAAAAAAGGGGGCGGCGGTGGGGATAGGATGCCGTTTTTAGTAACTGTGAGGTCATGGTGTGCAAGTGCGGCGGTTTAATTAAATTTGCCGTCCATGAAGTTTTTCAGGAACATTATGCAAATAAGATTTTAATTATTGCCCATTCCGAGTGTCATCAAAGTGCTTGTCTGGAAGGTATTAGGATGCCTCCACCAGCCATTTGCCTCCCCCTCCCCGCGTTAACTCCCATAAAACGGGGAAAGCCTCGGTAAAAGGAAGAACAACAAATTTAATTTGTTCCACATCATGACTGCGCAAACTTTTCCCGAGATATTATCGTTTCGTCCGCCAAAAACAACTTTAAATCACTTTCCTTTTTTTTTAATAACCAGCGGCTTACACAAAACCGTACGGCAAAAGTGTCCATTTCGCTTTATGCTCATTGGCGCTTTGGCCGTGCGAGCGCGTAAACCTGTACGAAATGATCACGAGTGCAATAAATGTAACCATGTAATAAAAGCAGAATATATGTCCACGTCAAGACTCTGGCGCCGACGCGATTACGCCATAATTGACATGACGGGGTCCCGCGGTTCCCTGCAAACCGATAAAGCTCCATGCAGAAGCAGATGCCGTGAATGCATTCGTTAAAAAAAAAAAACCGCGATCAGTTTTTCGAGGTACAGGGAGGCCACTCATGCCTGAAATTATACAGTTCAAAGGGCACTGATTATAGCTGCACACTGCAGAAAATCAAATATTGACATAAAAAAGCCGCCGCCCCCGGTTTAAGGGAACTGCACGCGTGTGTGGGGGGGGAATTAAAGGCTGAAACAGGGATGCGCTGGACGTAATGACTGGAGGCCTTGATCAAATATTGATCGCGCGGAACAGTGGGGAAGGTGAAAGTGCTGAGAAATCCTAAATCCATACTGTGGAATCGGCGAGACGTGGGCCTCCATTATTCAACGATCATTTGCGTGCGATCGGCGGCTCTCCCAGTCAGGACCCGGCGGCTCCTCTTGAGGGGAACCTACCTGAGGGAAGCTGGGGACATTCATTTGCAACTTTTCTTATTATTATTATTTATTTTATTTTTTTTGGCTTTTCTTTCATTTCCGCATAACCGGTTCACCCTGAGTCAATTCAATCCCTCCGCGGTGAAGAACACAGATCCACTCCGGCATGAGTAATAGCGCCGCTATTGGGATTTATCACCAGAGACAGACTGTAAAGCGTAAGAAAACGCAGACCTCTGGCACTCCTGCGGAATTCAAATAAGGACATTTCATTGTTAGCCGAGGTTGTCGCTCTTTATATGAGTGTCACATGTGCGTGGGGATGCGCGGGACCTCTCCTGAGGTGAGATGTAATACCTTTAAAGACCTCTTTTTCGCTCCCGTCGGGATACGTTTTAAGAGTAATGACCATTTACATCACACACACACAATCTATAAAAGAAACTACATTTGCCACAAAAGATTAAGTGGTTATTCATAAGTGAAGCAAAAAAAAAAAAAAAATCTCACTTTGTGGCTCCCACACAAAGCCGAGGAGCTCGCAGTTATTCCCGAGAGATGAACCCGGGCTTCGGCTCCGACTCCTAACCCTTCAGCTGGCATGGGAACTTGAACTTTGGGAATGCTGCTTGGGTTTGAAAACGTCAGCAGTGACACTTCATGCACGCGCGGCGTCATACTTTCCGGAACTGCCCTGCCTCGTTGCGAAGAAATCTTGTTTTTAATTGTTGCTTTTCCCCGCGATTGAGTTCGTCGAATGGGGCCGACCAATCCCGTGTTAGTGGGCGTGGTCACAGCATGTGACCTTCTATCGACGTTTTGCTCATGGAGGGAGATGATTGGTCGTCTGGACGGAGACTGTGCTAGTTCTAGACCTTTGGCCTCAGATGGCATGAATTTTTTTGACTGGATTCCATAAACAGGCTGCACTGAAATCCCACAATGCAACACGCTCGGCCAAACCCGCGCCTTCAGCCTCCGGTGGACATACAGCCGATTTAGGAGCCCTCAGATTTAATGCCGTGGAAACAAACAGCCTTGAAGCCTCGCGTGGATTCATTAACTGTCTTTCCTTCAGCTGCGTGTTATTAAAATGACCCCCGCTCGTGATTTCAGCCCACCCTCACGTGGGAATGCCGCTCCTCCGCCGGCACGCCATCGACGCCAGCGCTTTCGCCCGGCAGCTGAGCGCAGCTGAGCCCTGCCTAAAAATGCTACAACCGTAAACATATTCGCCAAATATCGTTACACATTACTGTCACACTGTTTCAGCTGTGCCCACGGTTATTCAGTCATTCACCCAAAGATTGCACCGTCTGCGGGGGTTTTATTCGGCAACAGATGGGCAGCCCTGTTTTCCCTCCGATGACGCTGAAGGAAAACAGGATCTGCGTCTTTTGCCCCTCTGATCAAAAAATAAATATGTGCAAAAGGAGGGAAAAAAACAAAACAAAACAAACAACAGCGGTTCGGCGGAGACGACTCGCGCGAGGAAGGCCAGCGTTTTCCTCGCCGACGTGATGCGCTGAAAGCTGCGAGATGTTTATTTTCTCGATGGTCTGACTAATTGTTTTTCGCCCAGCGAGTGTAAGGAGACCGCCGGCTAATCGTGACATCGCTGCCACCAGCAAATGTTTGCTATGTTGCGCCCATAGGAAGGACAACGATCAGGTGATCCAAATCGCCGCGGATAGCAGGCGTCGGGCGGCCGACAAATCAATTAATCCACACCCGCGTAATTAACATGTTTTCAATTGTAAATGTGTGTGTGTGTGTGTGTGCGCGCGTGTGTGTGTGCTCGGCGCGTGCGCATGCGTGAGTGTGCCAGTGAAATGTTAAGCCGCGCTCTCCCGAGACTTCATTATCTGGAACACTCAGGTAATTACTGAAGTACAACAACATCTATGGCTTGTGCCTCATGTTCGTGATAAATAAATGAATAAATGAATAAAAAATAAATTAAAAAAAATAAAATGGCGCCCTGGATACCATTTCTTTCACTGCAGCCTCAGTTTTTCCTATCAGGATCAACACACAACTGCCAAATGAATTAATACGTAGAAATAAAAAAAAAAAAAAAGAAATTAAAAGGAAAACCGACCAGAAAAAGTATTAAGTTCATTTAAATAATTAAATAAAAAAATAAAAAAAGATGATGTAGCTCGTCATTGTGTTAAGTAATATGACACCAAACTGAAATCTGAAATCATTGTCGAGTAATAAAGTAATAAACAATTTAAAATATCATTCTTGGATGAAAGTGCACTGTTGTCCGTGAAGATGGAATCTTTTTCAATCAATCGATTTTGGGAAGATACACGCTTTTGTTTTTCGAGAATTAATATATTATCACAATCATTTCGTGAGAGAAGGTAAAAAAAAAAAATATTCCCATTTTATGGGCAACAGTGACCTGTCCTTCAAATTAAAAGGGCATTGAAAAAGTGTGTTTGGAAGGAATCTGCTGGACCTCGCATTGTCACAGACGTCGGTCCATCAGTTATTATAAGCTTGAAAGCAGCTGCCCACCCGATTTCAATAGAATGGGAAAAGTAATACATTACTCCACTGCAAGAGGCTTCCGCTGGCACAGAACACTTATTGCGGTTTGGGAAATATCATCACCCAAAAGGCTCTGATGTCCATCCTGCACCTCCTGTGAACCGAGCCCTAAAAGGGGTAAATGCATGAAACGGATAAATAAGTAAACACGCGCTGGGCTTTATATTCTCCGCCTGTATACCCGCCACTTCCTTTCATATTGTTGGGACCAACTTCAAACAAGGTGAAAAGATATACACCACCGCAGACTTCAAAAGTGCATTTGATATCCCCAAGCTGGACATTTGGTCCATAAATAAAACATGATGTGATTTTTATTTATTCAAAGAAGAGAGAAAAAAAAAATGAATGGATTTCTGTACTTTGAGGACGGTTTCCTCTTCATCATCTTATTATGCAGCTGGCCGAGTACCAAGGAAACAACATGGGATGCGGCGAGAGGGGAAACTGTCAAAGTGACACAAACTGGCCGCTATTTCCTCAGAATGAGAAGGAAAAGCCTTGTTTGCTGTATCAAAGGTGGGATGGATGTTTTTCATACCGCTGTAGAGGAAGAGGCCGATTAAAGGGCAATAACGGGGGATTATTCGGCCGACGATGAACAGCGGTGCCTCTTAAACCCTTAGATGCATAAGTGGGTCAAAAATGACCCGGTAAGGTTGTTTTCTTGCAATGTCCTAGTCCAGGTATTCCTCCGATATGACGCATTTACA
>CAAKHG010051157.1:23763-38120 GCA_901007715.1 Dactylopterus volitans
ATACCGCTGTAGAGGAAGAGGCCGATTAAAGGGCAATAACGGGGGATTATTCGGCCGACGATGAACAGCGGTGCCTCTTAAACCCTTAGATGCATAAGTGGGTCAAAAATGACCCGGTAAGGTTGTTTTCTTGCAATGTCCTCGTAATGAAAATGTGTTAGGGTTTCATATTCCAGGTATTCATCCAAAACCATGTTTCTGATAGGACGCCATTTACCCTTTATACATTTTGAGAAATGTTTTGTTTTTGTATCAAACATGACCCGTATTAGAATCATGCATGGTACTTTTTTTTTTTTTTTTGCCAGTTTTGTCTTGCTTGAACATGCTCCAAATGCTAAAAAGTGAAAAAATGAAGACAACTCATACATGAAATCATCCTTGTGTGCATAATACAAAATTTAACATGAATTACTATTCTTAATTAAAATGACAGAAAGGCCACAAAAAACAACAACAACAAAAAAACGCTGATTCGAATATGGTTCATTTTTGACCCTTAGACGCATGGGTGATTGGACGCGACACTCATGCATAAGTGGGTCAAAAATGGCCCGCATTAGAATCGGTGCGTTTTTGTGTACCCATCATGTTTTGTATTGTGCGCACAGGAAAGGTTTCAAGTTTCAGTTTTTATTTTTTTTTTTCCCTCTTTTTAACATTTGGATTGAATTGTTCAAACATTTTGAGCAAAAACAGCCGAAAACAGAGAAAACCAATTGCACGGAACACAGCGATAGAAAAGTGTTAACAAAGCACAACATAAATGATTATTCTTGACAAAAAAAATTGACAAGAAAAGCACAAAAACGCATCGATCGTAAGCTTGTAAGGGTCCAATCAGTCACGCATTTAAGGGGTTAAGAGGCAACAACGTGCATCAGCAGCAAATAGTCCACCATCGTTGCCCATTAATCACCTTCCCCCTCTAAAACCATATGAAACCTTTCAATTACTACATGTAAAGAGGGCAAATTAAAATGTAAATGCGTCATATCGGAGGAATACCTGGACTAGGACACTGCAAGAAAACCACCTCACCGGGTCGTTTTGGACCCACTTTTTTGCATCTAAGGGTTAATTGTCTCTTATTTAGAACTTACTTTCTCTTCACAATTGCATAACATAAAAGACCTCTCATGTGCTTTTGCGCAGTTGAAGAAGCGTTCTTTACTCACGGTCACTCAAACCCCTCCCATTCCGTTTTATGTACTCAAGAGCAAGCACCCCCCCTAAAAAAAAAAAAAAAAAAAAAAAGCATTTTGGAGTAAGTGGTAAGTGACATCACAGTATCTGCTGCATATGGAGCCCCGAAGAGGCCACAAATAAATATATATGTACTGTATATATTCTGTTTATATATAGAGAGGCCATGTTTTACTACACTGAGCACTCAGAATGCTGTTGCGTGCAGACGAGGTGCAATTTGTTACCACATTTTGATTAATTCATTACCATGTTCTGATTAATTCATGACCTAGAGACGCATCTCATCCCGGTGCTTTGGTTATATCATGCTCGATGAATGAGTAAGTGTATTTAAATAGAGTCCAAAAAACAAAAATGCATTGTACGATATAAATGTCTATATGCGGTGTCTCTATTAACTGTTTATATGTAGTATATCAAACTTTATGCCATATACAATGTCACCAGAATCACCCCATACGTCGCCATTTAGTTTGGAAAAATGCACATTTGGATAATTTGTGGAAAATCTAAATTTCCGCTGATTTTTGAGAAATTCATGTGTTTATGGTGAAATTGTTTACTGCCGCGCACAACTGTTAGCAAAGATCTGGACTTCTTGCTCTCAAAGATGATGAGATCACTGCATGTACCTTGAAAAGTTACAAAGCGGGGGGGGGTGTCTCGGGTCCACTGGTCCGCCCACCGTGGCCTCACAAAAGCCCCTGGGAAACCCCAGATGCTCAACACACCCGTGTCACATTACCTGCACTGAGCAAAACACACCACAATTGCTACATTTGTTTTGTATTAAGGTGAACACCAATCATGCTTTAAGTCGGAAAAGACAAGCGATCGTGGGATGGCCAACTATTTACGTTTATGCCGCAGTCTGGGTGAATACTCTTCTCTGATTGGCCGGCAGTCGACGTAGTTGGACCCAAGTTTTCATCTCTGAATTCATCGGCGACCGACATGCAGCTGAAGAACGCGGCTGTCGAAGCTTCATCAACAACTTGGCCCAAACTCGCTAAGCTAAGCTAACAATGGAACCATTTCTTTCATTCTATGTGGAGATTTTCGAAACTCTTGAAGAACGGGGACGCAGCAGAGGAAAAAGAAAGCAGCCGCTACAACCCTTCTGCGGGACCTGTTTTGACCTAAAAGAAAGCCTGTTTTAATGTGGTGGTTTTGCTCAGCGATGCGGCCCTCACCTTCCTCTCCCCACTGGAATTTGCATTCTACCGCGATGAGCCGCCTCAGACGAAACGGGGGCCAGACGGGCTCCTTGTCATGAGAATGATAAACTCTTGCTTCATTACCTTTGATTTTCATGGGTGAACATTCATGAAAAACGTGCGAATGTTCACCCGATGCTTTCATTATCCCTCATGGAACTGATGTGAACCATCAGTAGAACCATCCGGTAGACTCGGTAGAAAGAAGAGGTGACTGTCCCTTTCCTGAGTCAGTGCTGGAAAATACAGTGTTTAGCCTGCATGGTCCTGTTTGCCCCCTTTTTGAAGTGAATCCTATTATTTCATTTTTGAACCTGTGGCATCAGCCGGGGAGAAACCTTCGCCTCTCGTCTCGCCTCTCGTCTCGCCTCAGACCCCCGCTGCATTATTGACTCATGGTTTCTATCCCTTTGCCAGAGGGAGGGCGTTGATTGGCCGGGCTCTTTATCGGAGAGTCACAAAAAGGAGCCCGGTGTCCTGATGAGACGCTGAATGCAATCTATGAGGAACAAGAGTCTCCAGGAATCACAATGTCTCAGGCGCGCGACGCTGGACCAGCAGAGCAGGTTAACGCGAGCTGAGTGCAGCAAATTTAAGCTGAACTGCCCCGGAATGCTTTTATTTTTCTTGGAAAAAGGAAAACACTATATATGCACTAGGTGCATGATACATCTTAGTCGATATTTTCAGGTGTTGATAATGAAATAACTCTCTCTTGCTTCTCTAGTGCCATTTTTACACCAAAGCGTGCACATATGTCCGTATTTTAAACGACACGAGCAGCCGACTCCCTTTACATTCCCAGCAGCCACCTGGGTCCAATTAACAGCTGCCCAGTTTGCCTTTCTGGCTGTTTGCAGCTATGTTGGCGATGTCGTGAACGCCATGGAAAACATGGCAGTAACCAGCAGAGGGCGGCGTGGAAGCAAGTGAAACGCTGGTTCCATTACATTTTTTTTATATCGTCACTCTTTAAAAGCAAACAAGCTCACAAACTGGAGTCTCGCAAGTTACCCATGGAAGCTAATGCTAAGCAACCTAAGTTATACACACAGGCTATTGCTAAGCTAACTAAGTTACCCACAGAGGTTAATACTGAGTTACCTGAGTTATCTGCTGAAGCTAACGCTAAGCTACCTCCGTTACTAACTGTAGGCTAAGCTAGGCTGCCTAAGTTACTCACAGAGGCTACTTCTAAGCTACCTAAGTAAACCACGGAGGCTAACACGAAGCTACCCTCAGTTATCCACGGGGGCCAACCCTAAGCTACTTAAGTTACTCAACATAGGTTACCCACAGAGGCTAATGCTAAGCTACCCAGGTTACCCACGGAGCCTAGTGGTAAGCTACCTAAGTTACCCACAGAGGCGACGGTTAAGATACCTAAGTATCCTGCCGAGGCTATGGCTCAGCTACCATTGCCCTGCTGCCACACACAGATATTGGCAGCAATGGCACAAATCAGCGTGTCCCCCCGGGTTTTCCGCTTACATCACCACCGAGAGGACATGAAGCTGAGAAATACCGGCGACGACTGGAGAGCCATGTGACCCCATGTTCCAACCTGATGGTTTGAACAGATCAATATGCATTCCGCAGTTGCGGTGAAATCAGGTCGGTGCATTTCAGGGTAATTTGGTATTCAGCCCTTCTCTGCACGCAGGGCAGCGTTTCTTTTCCGTCTTTGGGCAAACGACTTCTCTCGCCCCGGGTTTCTCTCCCTCCCAGAGTCCTGAACACCCTCGAACTGACACATTCTGGCCTTCCTGACAGACAGCAATTAGCAAGCGCGAGGCTGAACAGCGTGGGGCCGAGGGCTGCCAACGCCGCTCCTGACTGGAAGAGAATAATTTGATAATGATCCCACATCCAACATCAGCGATAGCTAAGTCCAGTAATGACCCCGATCCTTTACCGGGCCGAGCGCTCGTGACTGGAAAGAGCGCGCCGAAATACCTATAATTTAAACGCGCCAGACGTCTTCGCCAGAGCGGCTTTGCATCTGTTAGTCATCAGGTGTGCTGCTTTCCAGCCGCCTTAAAAAGGGAAATGCATGCGGATTCAAATCTCCGGGAGCGTTCGAGCGAGAGCGGGATCCCGCGCAGGCCCGCGGACGTCGGCGAGGAACGGCTGTGATTTCCCCTGCCAACGACACATGAATGCGAAAACATCTGAAAACATGATTTCCTTTGGTGGAAACAGAAAATTGAGAACGCCCTGGCATGTAAGAAGATCACACAATGTAGCGCTGCGGAGATTACACAGAGAAATGGAGCCGGATTTTTTTTTTTGTCTTTTTCCGTGCATCTGCATGTTTTTCTCACATATCCCTGCAGAAGTTATATGTGCAAATACTTATATGTGCTGATCTGTGATTAATCATGAATTCCAATGGGTTGTAAAAGTCATGTGTTTTATCTCAAAATACCTTAAAAAAAAACAGCAACAGCGGAATTTTGCTTAGGGGTCGTGGTGGGCGGATCGATCCGAAATATCGATAGTATTGATAACAAGTCGGTATCGCTACCGTTTCGATGCTAGTGTGGTGAGATCGATACTTTAGTTTCAGGTTTGCTATTTTATTAACTGCTTCATTTCGTCAAAGACGGGACAGCCAGGTCGCTGGGCACGCCGCCCCCCCTTGTGTTTCATGTGCTCGCCGGCCCACTCGGCGCTTTCACACACACACACACACACACACACACACACACACACACACACACACACACACACACACACACACACACACACTGAAGCAGCGCAAACGGAGAGCAAGCACGGCCGTACTTTCAGGCCCGATCGGCAAGTTGTGTAGTTTGTAAAAAGGCTGTTAAATTCAGAGGCAACACAACGACTTTATAGAAACATGTGAAAAATCACACAGTATATAGAAACGGAGAGAGGAGGAGAGACGTCCCCCCACTCCCTGGTCCCGACAGACCCAGACCCCCGACCCAGACGCAGAGGATATGGACAGAGGCTTTTCAGTCTGCCAGAGAGTATTCAGGTAGAGAAGAGTAGTCATATTAAGCTCTAGCCTGCTTGAAAATGACCCAAAATGGACAGAGCACATCTCTGCAACGTTGTATGTCTTTTGCTGCGGTGAGTCTCAGCATGGGGGACCTTGGAGTTTTGGAGTTTTATTAGCAATAATTATTATAAATAATTAACAATTAAATCTAAAAATTATTGGTATTGGTATCGGTATCGGTATCGAGTTTGGCGATACTGGCCCTGTATTTACTCAGTATCAGATCGACACCAAAATATGCAGTATCCCTCACCTCTAGTTGACAACTCGGACGAACAGCACATGTACCTGGGAGTTAAATGACGGACGGAAGACAGGCGTGGCAGGAAACGGTGGGACGGTAAAACTGGGAAAGACATGGGGAAGAGCACGGACTTCAAAATAAGACAGGGCATTGTCCGAAACAGCCGCAGTGCAAGGCAGTGCCATGACGATCAGGGCGATAAATCTCTTGACCAGTGTCGTGCGGCACACGCACGTATGCCGATGCTAGCGCGCTAAGAGCTCAAGCTGTGGAGTTGCTAACGTTAGCCGCACTTAACGTACTGACATGGCGGAGATAAAATGGGGTTGTCATTTACAGTTACATGTAATTGGCCCTTTTACTCTCTCAGTACAAGATGCATTCAGGCAGATTCCATTAAGCGGCAGCCAATTAATTAGTGGCTTCATAATTGATTAAAATATGACACAATAAGCGAAGTTTTTCAGTCCAGATTCATCTCAGTTGACGACCGACTTAATGAAAAGACTCACAGGAGAACTCAAACAACTAATCAATCAAAAACGTTTATTTTCTGCTGCTAGTCCACTGCATACACAGGTTAGCACAAAAGTGCAATTATAGCATATTTTTGGTCAACTCAAGCACTTTTCAGTGTCAAATACATTACAAATACACGAGATGCCATATAAATGACATACAAATATATTTATGTAAAATACATTACATTTCTATTTTGAGTAAATTCCAGAACAGAGGGAACCCCAGATCTCTGACAAAGTGAACGGACGAATAGATCATGTAAATTAATGTGTTCTGGTGCTGAACCATCATCTGATGGATTGTGGGACTGTGGACGCTGACATTAGCTCTGGTGTCCGTGTGGATGCTAATGCTAGCTATAGTGTCCGTGTGGACACTAACGTTAGCCTTTCTGTCTGTGTGGGCGCTAACGTTAGCTCTAGTGTCCATGTGGACACTAACGTTAGCCCTGGTCTCCGTGTGGACGCTAACGTTAGCTCTGGTGTCCGTGTGGACGCTAACGTTAGCCCTGGTGTCCGTATGGATGCTAACGTTAGCCCTGGTGTCCGTGCTGCTGCAGCAGGTTCTGCACTGAGGTGATGCCACAGGCTTGAAGTGCTTTGGTGATAAGAAAAGTCTTCGTTGCACAATATGAACACACGGGCTCTTAGTTTTTTAATAATAAACTTTCGATCGGGGAAATCAGTGCGCTTTCAAATTCCATCGTCATTCACCAAACTTTGCTGTGTGCTGATGTCACTCAATGTTACCGGTGGGCCAGAAAGTCGGGAACTGAGAGAGGTTCCGTGTTGCCATAGAAAAGTGCGATGAAGTGCGTTATTTTTTTTTTTTTAGCGTGTTACTTTTCTCTGCAATCAACTCACGGAAATTAACAAGTTAAAGCCCCAGCCCTAATCCTCATGTTAATAGTCAAGCTAGCAGTTTAGCTATCGTTAGGCATTTGACCGGCTGCTCATTCGTGCCGTTTGATGAAGAGTCAGAGAACCGAGTCACTGATGTAAACGTTCCTGCTCGAACGCGTTCAAGCCAGAGATTCTCGATTTTTGGTTTGTTTTTCTGACTGCGTTCCCAGTTTCTGATGAATCAGCTGGTCTAAATTTAAATTCCTGTCCGACTGACAGAGAAATTAGTCCGCACGTTGTTTGTGTGCGAGGAGCACGGGCCGGACGTATTGCTATAAACGAGTGTTTTACGAGTGGTTTATGTTTCCGGTCTATCAGGGCCAGTGCACGCTGAATTATGGACCGTCTCTGCAACATCTTGAGCCGCGTGTGTGTGTGTGTGTGTGCGCGGGGAGGCGGACGGCGTTGATATTAGATTCACTGATGATGAGGATGACGATGATGAGGCAGTCGGTGGTGATAGATTGCAGGCATGGCTTCGGTGGGGGAGTTGGGGGTGGGTGGTGGGATCTGGCAGGGAAAAGCACAAAAAAGAGACAAAGCTTCCATAATTGGGCTCAGGAACGTCTCCTTTCTGCACCTCGCCGTTGTTCGTCCATCTGTCCGGCGCTGCTTCCAATCAGCCGCGTCCCTGGGCTAAGCCCCGCGTCCAACCGAAAGGGCGCTCGACCCCCCCCCCCCCACCCCCCCCCAGCCACCCCCACTCCTCCTCCCACCGTCTGGACGTGCGGTCATTATCCTGGATGTAGAAATAAAAAAAAAGAGAAAAAAGAGGAGAAACCGGGGAGCCAGGCTGTAATCATATAGGTGTTTTTGTGGGCTGGCCTCAAGTCACACACACACACTCTCACACACACACATCTTAGCGCACACTTAGGCTTGAAGGGTGAGCAAACCCCTAGAACAGCAGCCTCTGATTGCCCATCAGGAAGTAGCGCAGTCTCCACATCGCAGCCCGAGCTCTTTCTTCTCTGGTTTCCTCTCTCAAACAGCCCGTTGAGGATTTTATGGCAGTATTACGCCGTCTTATTGTGTGTGTGTGTGTCTGTGTGTTTGAGGGGGGGGAGGGGGGTGGGCTTTTTGTTGTGGGACTCCGGGTTTACAGAGCTGTAACCGTAAAACCGAGCCAAATCTGTTTCATCTTCTCGCCGCTCCTAAAGATTTCAGAAGCCGGTTTACTGACAAAAACAGTCCAGTAAATGCTTTCACTCTTGTCCCGATTTTAGGGGCTCTGCTGAGGGGGGGTTTTCCCACCTCCCCCCTTCAACCTCGCAGCGGTCGAGGACGCGGCGGCGCGCGGATGGTTGGTGGGCGGCTCCTCGGCCTTTTCGACGGGAACGCTGCGCGCTCGATGCCGTGCAAGTTTCATGAGGAGCAGCAGCGCGGCCGGAATGTGGCGGTTCGAGTCCGGCTTGTCGATGTGGCGTCAGAGACAAATGCGCAACGCGTGTAAACTAACAAAGGAGAGGACGTAGAGAAAGTAGACAGTCGGAATCCTGCATGCCCCCTCATCACATCCAAACAAAAAAAAACTTTTTTTATTTTTTCAATGTACTCAGATCGGCCATAACATTATGACCACTGCAGGTTTAGAATATAATGCGATAACATTCCTGCAATCAATTCTCCCTTCAGGAGGAGTTTTGAATTTTTATTAGACCTGTCTGAGGGAGGTGTTGACATATTTGAATGATTGTTATTGGGAACGTCTATTTTGTGACGCTGTTGAACTGTACTGGGTTCCACTGAGAGGTGTCCCTAATAATTTGGTCACCTCAATGCGAAATGAGCGGGGTGACCAAGATATTAGGGACACCTCGCGGCATAACCGGTGCACGTGCCGTGGTGATGACGTTATACTTGATCAGTGTGAGCACAAAAGACTCGGCCATGACGAGCACTGATTGCTGTTTTTGTAGTCACTCAAACCGCCAGAGGGGGCAGTGGCGGGGAGGCGTTTGAGCCTGGTGCGGCTGCGTGTGCGCGCGTGTGTGCGCACTAATAGCTGATATAAAAAAACTCACATCTGCAGGGCCGGCTTCAGCAGTTGGGAAGATACGGACGATGTATTACGGCTCTATTGCCTCCTCTTTGCCTCCCCTGACCTCTTAAAACTGAATTAAATTAGTTTGAACTTTTGAAATTAAATAAGGCGTGAGCGTGAGAAGAAGAAGAAGAAGAAGAAGAAGGAGGAGAAGAAAAGAAAAAAAAAAAAGAATCCGGCGGCGGCGGAAGCAAGTCGACAGCGCAAATGAGTCGAGGGGGAGATTTGGAATGTGATAGATTAATAATGTGGCTGGTGGTCCTCGGGCTGACGGAGGAGGGGGAGGAGGAGGAGGAGGAGGAGGAGGGAGACGAATGCAGGCAGGAAGAGAGCCGAGGAAGAGAAGAAAAAAAAAAGGAAAAAGAGGAAAGAAACACAAGCGAAAGGAAAAAGAGGAGAGAGGGTGAAGACGAAAATAGTGTTTCCATCATTTCCCCCTCGTTCACGCTCCAGCACGAGCCCGGGCCTCCGACAGGGTGGCGGCGGCGGCGGCGGGGAAAACACCCAAGGCCCTGCAATCAGCGGCGAAGGAAAACAACCCTGCCAATTTGTTACCTGACTCGCCGCGGCAACCCGTAGCCCCGCTTTACTGCGCGCTGCAAACTGCCTTTTAACAAGCCCGCGGGGTGATGAAGTGAGAAGCGTGTGTGTGCGTGTGCGTGTGCGTGTGCGTGCGCGCGCGTTGCTGGCCGTGTGTGGTCATCACGGTGTGTGTGTTTTAATGTGTGTGTGTGTGCGCGCGCGTCTTCTGTCTTGTTTTTTAACTGCTCAGGCTTGTCTCCGGGAATGCGATACTTGACCCCGGCGGCCATTTAAAGTCGGGGGATGCCTTTGCACTTGCTGGAACCGCTACAGTAACCCGGTGACCCACACACACACACACACACACGCAGGTTGGGCATAAAAATAAATAAATAATAAAAATAAAGTGAGCTTCTCAGATCTCTATCAGCACTTTGAGTGAGACGTTTCAAGTCTCAGCGTAGGAGGGCGATTCAGGATGAGCAGATAAGCGAGGGAGAAAGGAGGGAGGGCGATGAGGAGGAGGAGAAGAAGAAGGAGAGGAGGTGGTGGAGGAGGGGCAACCTCGCCATTGTCTCAAGTGCCGCCGCGCCGCCGTTTAGCGGCGAGGAAAAGAGAGCGCTCAGCTCCCTCCCTTCTCTCTCTCTGCGCCAGCGAGGGCGTAAACCCCGCTTGCGACACACTCGGCCGGCGTCTTGTGTTTCAGTCGCTCTGAGGCAGCGAACCCGAGATGATGATGATGATGATGATGATGATGATGGCTCCTTCTACTCTCGCTTTCTTTTTATGTTGTCGTCCTCTTTCAACCGCGGCCGCTGGCGGCTCCAATCTGAGTGTCGTCTGCCAAGAAGTAGACAGTGTTTTGATGTTTCTGAGGGCCGCAGGTTTATTTTTCCAGGTATGAAATGAATACCTGTGGGTGGAGGTGGGGCGTCGGGGGGGTGGGGGTTTTCATCCTCTGCTTTTTTTTTTTTTTTTTATTTCTTATCAGGGAAAAAAAAGTTTTCATCACTTTCACATTTCTGGACCAAAGAAAAGCAACTTTTTTCTTTTTATTTGATCACCCAAGCAACTTTATAACAGTCTAATGAACTGGATTAAAGGAATAGTTCAACATTTTTGGCAAATTTCCTTTTTTTTTTTTTTTTTTTTGCTTTAAAGTAGTGCTGTCAAAATTAACACATTCATTTTTGTGTTATATCCTTAAACTCATGAAAAATTCTGGAAATTAATAAGGCTGCCAGAGAAAATTATTAGAAGAATTAATGAAATGCGTTTGAGAGAGGTGTTGACATGTTTGAATGATTGTTATTGGGACTGTAGTTTGTGACGCTGCTGGACTGTGCTGGGCTACACTGAGAGGGGTCCCTAATATTTTGGTCATCCCGCCCATGTGCTCCAGGGTGACGCCCGCTCGCAAGACCACAAGAAGCGTTTAAAAAAATTCACACTGCAAAAGAAAATGATCAGAAGCGGGAGAACGCAGCTGCGCTTTATTTACTTCCTGTGCTGCTGCCCTGTGACGACCACTGGCCAGAAAGGAAAAAAAAAAATAGAAGAAGAAGAAGAAAGCAGTGAGCTATGAGGACGGGAGCCACAAAAAAAAGCATTCTGCTTGAGTTTTAGGAGGATAAGTTTCCCTCTTATAAGTTGCCAGACGGATCTTTGGAGCAAACTAAAGTGACCTTCGGTGTGCAAGGCTGAATTCAACCACCACAGAAGAAGAAATTCATCGCTGACCATTAAAGACAAAGCAAAAACAGCAAATGAGGCCGAGGGGGCCACGACAGGCTCCATCGAAGGGCTGCAGGACTCGTGGACCATCAACCAAGCATGTAACCAGGGAGATCAGTAACACTTTAGCTGATTGGGCGGCAAAAAAACCTGTTAAAAGTGTCACATACTTTATTTATCAACCAGAGATTTCGGGAAATTTCAGTAAGCGTTGAGATTTTTTTTTTTTTTTTGGGGGGGCTATTTAACAGCTCGATAAGAATTCAGACCTGACCTCCAGTTGCCGAAGTCTGGAAGACGATAATAAAAAGCAATCTGACGCTCTGCGGGCACGGCAGTCGCCACCGTCAATAAATATTAGATTCAAAAATACAATATTTGCCGGGTTCCAGCTGCTGCTCATCTCCCCTTAACAGCCACGGATGCAAAACCTGACGCCTCTTACCAGGTTTTTGTGGGTCCGTTTTCCGCTTCTCATGCTAAAGCTACGCTAATTTAGAAGGTAGCATGTTAGCATTTATCGCAAAGACGCATGAGCGTGCGATTCGGTCTTTCAGTCCGTCGAACCCTCGTGCGAGAGAGCGAGCGTTTCTCCGGCCGAGAAATATAAATCCATACGGCGCGGTCGCATGTCCCCCATTGTTCCAGGCGCCGAGAACCATAATACAGACCCCCGTGCTTCCTGCAGATTGAGCCGCAATTAACGCAGCGAAAATAAGCCGTTCCTGTGGGCATTGTTGGGCCCGCCGGCCCGCCCCCGCCTTGTCACCCAACTCCTGCTCACTTCCTGTCGGCCCGCGCGCTCGGCGATCGCGCCGACGGGGAACGTGGCCGTCTCCGAGCGGAGCAGGTGAGGCTCAGCTCCAGTAACAGTAACGGGGGGGGGGAGCCCACGAGGGAGCTCAGCAGGCCATTACGACCATTACTGGGCTTTTGCGGTTTTCGCCGTCCACCATTTTACAGGTGGGGGTGTGGGGGGACAATTGCTTTTCAAAATGTCGACTGGAAGCCCTCTCAACGTTTGGCCCGCAGCATCAAGAGCAGCCATCGCTGGCACGCCGGGCGTCTGCTCGCCTCGGCGCTGCCAAGTCTCGTAAACCAGCCCGGCGTTCCCGGTCGGGACTCGGAGGGGAGCGTCGCTACAAGCCCGGCTCCTGAGCCGGGAGTCCTGACTGACGGGGGAGGGGGGGGGCCGAGTGAGCTGCCCTCCTCCCTCCACCCCTCCCCTCCCCCCCAATTTGCGGCCATTTTCCCGCCGGCGCTGGTGAAGTGGTGATTACCGGAGCAGCAGCTGCAGCGGCGTGAAATGTGGCAATGTGGCCCAGGAGAACCCGCACTTAATGGCATCAGGAAACGCCGCCCAGGTTCACCCAAAGCACAGCGTCTGGAGTGTGTGCGTATATATGCGTGTGTGTGCGTGTGTGTGTGGGTGGGTGCAGCAGATAAGTACCAGAGAGGAAAAAGCGGGCCGAAAATAGGGAACCAGGAAGCAGGCTTTCCACTATCCGCTTTGGGAGCGTCGCTGAAGAAAAAAAAAGAAAGTTACTTTTCTTCAGGAGTAATGGATTACCGCACGAGCTTAACGGTTTTCAGCAAAGTGCAGGTCTTTAGCATTCAGACGCAGTAAAGGGAGTCACAGGCACTTAGCGGCATAAAGTGCGAGCGGCAAAGTAAAGTTTGGGAATAACCGGCCCAAAGAGCACGAGAAGAGCGCTTTACACGCCAAATGCGGATTTTATGCGAAACTTCGGCTCGTCCGCGAAGGAAAATGCTAATTTCCCTGCATCCGCTAACTGCGAAGAATGCAACTATTCCCACCGGTCTTTGTTGACGTTGCCTCACGACATTTTTGCGTGTTTTCTCGCATGGATTCCCAGATCCCTGCTGACTCCTCGTCACTCCATAACACGCGACGGGAATAATCGGGGTCACGGATTAAACAGCAGCGAGGAATCCACATCGTTATTGTTTCCACGAGCGCAACGCCGTGGCCGCGCGGCGATGGCGCGTCTCTCCACCTCGGTTTGCCTCACGTTGTCCCCATAGTGCAGATGAACATGTTTCTGTTAAGAATTTAATCTGCTGCATGTTGATTTCATTATTAAGCACATTTAATATTCGGCATGGTTGTAAATAGTTGAACATGCAGTGGAATTCTTTGACGTATTTTTCGATGTTTAAAAATGTAACGCAACGGCTGCTTTCCCCTGTTCGGCATCTAAAATTGCTAACTCGGTTACTTGGGCCATAACATTATGACCACTGCGTGTTCACCATAGAACATAATGCAACAGTTTAAATCAATTCTACCTTCAGGAGGAGTTTTATGTTGATTTTTTTTATTGAATCTCTTATTTTTGAATGATGTACGGGAAAATGCAGTGGTCATAATTTCATTCTTGACTTCCATTTTAGAGCAAAAGATTGAAGTGAAGTGAGTGAAGGATCCCGAGTTAGACGTTTTTTTTTTTTAAACTCCGTCAACTCTTCCAGAAGGGGCAACATTCTCATCGGCGTTGTGCAAAACCTTTTGCACGGAACTTTGCTGATGGAAATGCGGCTTAAATTCTCGGCCGGAGATCCAGTCCAAGGTGAGAGGCACAGGCGCGAAGGCTCGTTGCGCAGACACGTGTAATGCGTGTAATGACATAATAGCTTGATTGGTGACTGTGCCGCGACGGCCGGGATTTTTAGAGGCCGTAATGTGTTACAGACAAACGTAATGTGATTACAGTAATGGGTTTTTTTTTTTTTTTTTTGTTCCTCCTTCTTCTTCTCTTCGACATAACCAAAGATTTTGTGCGCAGGCGCTTGGCGGCCAAACATTATGAAATCAGCGTGTGCACGTGTGTGCGCGTGCGTATGTGTGTGTGTGTGTGTGTGTGTGTGTGTGTGTGTGTGTGTGTGTGTGTGTGTGTGTGTGTGTGGGCGC
>CAAKHG010051157.1:38140-50518 GCA_901007715.1 Dactylopterus volitans
ACACAAATAGATTACTTTTGCAAGCGTTGCCATCATTGTGTTGGACACGCAGCTCTCCAGATGTCAGGTCCCAACAGTGAAGCCATGTTCACACACCCTCCAACCCTGAGCCCTAAGAACAGCTTGAATCAACACAGCATTTAACCCAGAGGTGCATTTTCTTTTCTTTTTTTTTTTTACATCTTTTCAGTTACTTTCTATTAAACAAACAATTCTGATAAATCCACCCCTGACATTTAACCACTGCTGTAATTTGCTTTATATATACCACAACACGGTGTTCGTATGACCAATCACAGGCCAAGAAAACATGCATCACATAAGTTAACTGTCTCTCCTCCAGACAGGTGCATTTGGAGTAAAAGAGCAGACTTGCAGAGTAACAGTGATTCCGACAACTGACAAATACAGTTTGAGTTGATCAGTGACTGAGAAGAAGAACCACTGGAACACACCGATTCAAACACCTCGCGTTCACTGCAATATCAGAAAATGGAACTTTACAATATAGCAAGCCCTCATTTTTTTTCATTGTTTTATTTTAAAAGATGCTTCAACAGTCTACCAAACTGTGCAAACTGTTCTGTAAAAAAAAAAAAAGCCTCATTATCATGTGCCAAAAATGCATTAGTGTTCGAGGGCAGACGATGCGACAAGCGGGGCTGAACTAAGTGTTACAAAGAACTGTGATGAATATTTACCAAAATGTAACAGAGAGAACCACGTGCAGAGAGGGCGAAAGAGAGAGAGACCTGAACAACACACATACACACTCCTTGAATGAAAATACTTGTATGAATATGCAGAGTTTTGTCCGCCTCCTGGTAATCATATTTTTGTTGACACATTCATATTTAAAGAGTGTTCTGGTCATTATTGGGTCTCTCAGCATCAAGCAATGTCAGCTTTGCTAACACTTTCAATATTTCCGAATCTAGAGCGGTGAAAACGCAGCACCTCTGACAACTGAGAGACAAAGGTAAAATAGACTTTATTTGCACATGTTTTATTTCGTCCTTGTCTTGAATAACAAGGCCATCATGGACAGTGAGTGAATGGACAGCAGATCCTTAGTAATGAGTGTGCATGTTTGTTTGTGTGTGAGGGGTGGGAGGTGGGGGTTTAGTGTGTGTGTGCGTGTGTGTGTGTGTGTGTGTGGGTGGGTGGGTAGGGAGGGGGGGGTGGGGGGGTGGACGTGTTGCCCTCCCGCCTCCTCACCTCCCCCCTCCAGCTTTTCCTCCACCTGTCTCCCAGCATCTATTGCAGGAGGCCTCGGGGAGTGTTGAGGCGCACACACACACACACATACACACACACACACACACACACAGGAGGAGGAGGGGTGTTTTTCTTTTCGGGGGAAGGATCGATAGCGCTCGTAATCGTCCTCTCCACGTTGACATTTCTCTGTGTCTCCTCGGAGGCCGTTTAAGCGTCAGATGAATAAAGCTGTCAGGGCCCATTCCGCCCTTCCGTCCGCTAAAAACCGCCGGCGATCCCTGGCAGCCGGCCCTCGCCTCCATCCCCCAACCCCCCACCACCACCACCACCCCCCCGGCTGCGCTTATTGGCTCTTGCGGCCTCCGACAGTGACTAATAGGGCGCCGCCATTGGCCGGGGCCGACGCGAGCGCTGATTGATTGCCTCTGTTGATTGGCCCCAGATAATTAGAGACCTTTCGAGACAGGTTGATAGATGCCTTAGCGCCGCCCACCTTCCCCTCCGCCCCTCCCCTGCCTTCCCCCTCCTCTGCCAGCGCTGGATTTCTAGCTGCTGCGAGTGATTTGTCTCCGCCCGTTTTCTGGTCGTGTTAGCCGCTAATTAAAAGTACCTAATCAAATGATCAACGTTGGCATGTCTCGGGGGAGTTGTAGCGCCGTATCTTTGCTTTTCAGGCCCTTCCAAGCGCCAAAGCGGCGTGAAACGTTTAATTGGATTAAAACCTTGATGCAGTGACCGCCGTCTCCCCTCGCTGTGGTTTCCGAGGACTACAGTATTCCAGCGTCTCGCTCCGCGAAATTATAATGGAATCATATATGCCTCGCGAAACCGTGGAATTTTTATGTGCCCATGAGCTGAGCCGTTTGAGACGGGATGGTTTTCAAGTCATGCAGTTTGGCTATTTTTTTTTTTTTAATTGGCGACCTCGAGGTGCCCTCAACGCAAACAGCGCCGGCAGTCAACATCTCCAAACGGATTTCCCGCTACTGCTTCGCTGGCGGAACCGTCTAATGCTTGGAATTTAGCCTCCGCGATCGGTCCTCCAGCCGCGGCTTCCTGAGACAGACGCAGGCGTGTCTCGGCACCTCACTCTTGTCACTCGCTAGCATAGCCAACTGTCACCCCCGCTCACACGTGCAGCCCTTTTCCAGCACTTACAGGTCGTATCTGGGGAAAAGGCTGCTCTCACCCGGGTAGTTTCAATAGTTTCATGTTTAATTTCCAGCTAAAGCCTGTTAACGTTTGTGCGTGAACGGATGCTAGCTGAAACAACGGGTTAGCATGTACGAGGTTACGTTATTCCACGTGGTCGCGGTGAGCCAACAACAGTGCTCATGACGTCTTCTACCCTCACTATCCCGGCCGCCCTTATTTGTCGCGCCGTTTTTAATGACCTCGTCTTCAATGTTGAGTGTATTTCTTTAGATTGTTGTATTTATTATAACATCGGTAACTTAAATTCTACAGCGTTTTATTTCCTTTCTTACACGCCGTCTTGGCCTGAGTTGGACCGGCGCGATCTGTTCAACGCGTCATTTTGCGAGCCACCTAATTTCAATAATTGTTTTATGGAAAAAAAAAACATCGATGCGTTTTTTGTTACCCTGAGATCCAACGCCAGAGAGGCAGGTCCTGGTCCTGGACTCAGCAGACCACCACGACAGCATAGCCGCTCTCTTCCGGGGGTTCGGGTGGGTTTGGCGTAGTTTCGGCTCAGTTCCGTCTCCACTTGTTGCAGCTCGTGTTCAGATGTGCTCCGCGACGTCGGAAAGTTGCCCCCTGAACTGGTCTTCTTCAGAGTTGCCCGGGACACTCGAGCAGACCACCTCCCCGTGTGGCCTCCACATTGCGGGATAGGCAAGGACCAGAAGCGGACACCTGCCACTGTCTTTACAAAACCAACAACGGCCGCTCCTCAACCGCCATGTACACATATACGACCATGCCTTTAATTACCGCCATCTACTGGACGGTCCTGGGGCTCCCATTCTTGGTGGTGCATGTGTGAATTCGTGCTACCCGGGTATTTTCTTGGAAGGTGGGCGTGTGTCAGGTTTATCCAGGAATTTACCAGAAACTGCATGTGAAAGGGGCTTTTGTCTGGTGTGGTTGGATGGGGTAAAAGCTCCGCCTTAAAGGAGCCACGCCACCGCTATGACTTGTAGAGCTCCTTTGGCACACAACATCACTGTTGCAACATCGGCATTCACATTTTTTGTCACCTGTTACTCCATGATAATATTAACTGATTACAGCTGCATTAATAGACAAGCGCCTCTTAAATCTTAACGTTTCCCTTGAATTAAAGTACCAAACGATGATCTTTTCCTCGGCCTAAACAGCTGAGCTTTCAAGCGAAATCAGACATTAACCCCGTCGACCGCGGGCGACACCTCGCCCGTGTGCCGATATCGGACCCATACTCATAATTCCGAGCCACTGGCCGGACTCTGCCAAGCTTTCCTCAGCATGTTTCACGAAAACTACCCGCTCGGGAAGGCGGAGCGCGGCCTGCCGCCGTCATCTGGGACGCGCGCGACACGTTCGGGGACGCGTGGGACGATTTGCATTTCGCAAAACGCGCAGCCCTTATCTGAAAGTCAGGCCGTGTTTGTGGCCTCTAATTGGGACCAGAGTGTTTTTCTTCAAATACGATTTGGTTATTAGCAGATCATAAAGCCCTGATGACATAATGTGGTTAGCATGGTCACACTCCGGCTCGCCAATGGCTCTCTCTCTCTCTCCCTCTCTCTCCCTCTCTCCCGCCGCCGCTCGCCCTCGCTCTCTGGTCGGCGTCGCATTCCTGCGCCGCCCGTTGCAATAACAGCTCAGCGCTTTAAGCAAACTCTCCCCACCGCAGAACTCCCGCCCCGTCTCCACCCTCGCCTCACCTCCTCCTCCTCCACATGCTCATGCCATCATCTCATTTTCGTCTGATCTGGGGTGTAGTTTTTTTTTTACGAGGCGCCCAATCACAGAGGAACCAGGAGTCCCCGCGCTGCAGAGGCTCATTTCTTCCAACTCCCAGATATGAAAGACAGGGAATCAATTATGTTCTCCCGTTCTTTTCTTTTTCTTTCTCTCATACCACTCTCGCCCGCAAGAACAACTCCACCCAAGCTACTTCAGCGGAGAGGAAGAATGTCGGAAAAGGGGAGAGTGGGGGAAATGTTTGGTGCTCGAGACCATGAAAGAGAGCCTGTGGAGTATTAAGAAGAAAAAAAAAGAAAAGAAAGGAAGAAAGAAAGAAAGAAATCTTGGTCAGAAGATGGCGGCGCCCGGGTCACACATAAACATACACTTAGTGGACGGGGGGGGGGAGAGAGGCGGCGCCCGCTGTTGAGAGCTTGGTATCTCTTCAAAGACCCCCCCCACCACCACACCGCCTCGAGCCCCCTGCAGATTTCCCAGCAGACATCATCCGCGTGTCTAACTCCCTCCAGACTCTGCAAATGCCGCCGCCGCCGCCGCCGGCGTGTGCGCGTACGTGTCATTATTTGCGCGCACACGCTTCAATAGCGTGATTAAGCGCCCAAAATTGGGGACAAATTGCTTTCAGGTGCAGATACTTTGGGATAAGATGATTTCTCCCCACCGCTCTCCGCTCGGTCTTCATTCCCCCGCCCCTCCTTCACCTCTCGCCCCCCCCCGATTCCTCCCATCTCCACTTCCCCTGCTCTTTTCCCTCCTCTCGTATCCTTTCACTCCCGGAGCCTCCTCCCTCCCGTTGGCCCACACTTTCATACCATCACGCTCTCCGTCCCTTTTGGAAAGACTCTCCAGTGCAGGACGAGTGCCGGGCAGAGAAATGGCCCGGTGTTTTTATACGAGCCGAGTAGATTACTTCCAACTGGGCTCGGAGGGAAGCGCTCTTCATTGATATCAAAGCCTGTTTGCTTCTTTTGTGCAGAGACAGAGTGGAAGAGCCTTCACTCCCCGCCTATCGCCGACATAAGAGCTCTTTTATCCACCAAGTGTGCGTGTGTGTGTGTGTGAGCGCGAGTGTGTGAGTGCTGCAACTTTTTTCTGTGTAATTCTCAAAGTGGTGCTCATGGGACATTAAAAGCACTTTGGGAGCGCATGTAATTTTAATCAGAGCATGATATTATAAACATCACATGCGGGAGGAAGAGGGAGAGAGAGAGACAGAAAAAAAAAGTGTTTAAAGTTTCATTGGACAACTTCATGGCCAAGTTCAGCCCAGGAGCCACTCAGGAGCATCGGAGAGGAGCGAGAGGCAGCGGGACGTTGAAATCCGGATCGCGGCGATCCCGAGAGCTCAGATAGACGGCAATCGGACATTTTGCGGTTGATTGAAGACGTTCCCAGTCGCTCCCAAAAGGTTCCGGACGGCTGGTGGTGTCGTTCATGCCTAAAGAGCCATGATCTTCTACCTGAGAGTCACCAAGGTCACCTGGGGTCTCCGGACTGAGACCTTAACGTCTCTCAGGGGACCTTAATGCCTCTCTAAGTATCGGCAACCCCACCAGAGATTAGACGCCAGGCGGCCCCCCCCCAACTCTTTTCATCATGTCATGTGCAGGTTACCCGTCGTCAAAAAATCACGCTGATCTCAAGAGTTGAGGTAGAAGACAACTCGCCGTTTTTTTTCTCGGGGTTGATTGAAGACCTTTCACCTCTCGTCCAAAAAGGGGGTCTTTGATTCCAGCTGGTTGTCAGGGAGCCCCGGGTGCAGGTATCGACCTGCCGACTGGGAGTCCAGAGACTGAGATCTTAACGCCTCAGTAACTCCACCTGAGATGGGACGCCACGGACGCCCCAGCTACACTCTGAGGGCCACGCGATTATCACAGTTCAGGTCATAACATCAAATTAATAGTCCTGTGTTAGCATAAAAATGTATATTTCGATCCCAAGCGTTTTTTCAGGGACCTTGGTGAGCCCCCTCGATATGTATGACAGCTCCTCTAAAATGATGCCAAAAGGTCTAAGCGGCCCCCCGGTGGCTGAATGCAGGATAGGTCATAAACCAAACCCCCTCCCCCCCCCTTCCATGTTGGCTAAACTAAAAAAGAAAATAAAACTCGCTTCCTGCTCTAAAAGCCCCGAGAGCCACATTTCCAAACCTCCAGTCATTATTGCAACCGCGACAACCAAAGTAAATTGAAAATCAGGACATTTTTCCCTATCAATTATGTCTTCCTCCGTCACTCCGACCTTAATAACAGCCGTTCATTCTTTCAGCCAGGTCAGAGAGATGTGGAGCCAAAATGTTCTGACACGGCCCAGAACTACGACACGGCACTGGCATTTGGATCTGGGTTACATTATTTCTATCTTAATATTATCGACCGCATGTCTTACATCAGCAGATCCTGTAATTATTGTCATGTTAATCATCTTGATAATGTTTGTGATATCATTTTTAAAGAGGTACTTCACATTTCATTTCTCCTGACTGATGTTTATACTGATTTGTTAATCTATTTGCTTTGCTTAAATATTGTTCATATTAGGGTCTATTTCTTTTTTTTTTAATATATTTTCTAACATTTTTGGTTATATTTTAATTTCTTTATTTCTTCCTTTGCGTCTTTATATCTGTGCTGGCACGGAGCAACTGTGACCACGCAATTTCCTCCGGGATTAATAATCAAGTAAAGAAAGTCACTTCCACCTCATTCAACACCTATAAAAATAAATAAATAAATAAATAAGAAGTTAATCTGCCTGTTTTCAAAATTAAATAGAAAAATCACCTGGAAAATGACGCGTACCTCTTTAAGCAAGTCCTGCCTGGCTCCTGCTCCGAATTTGCCACCGGGCCTGACCTCTGACCCCGGCGATAACCCACACTCCCCCCAACACACAAACACACAGATGACGATGGCTATGGGCCGCCGCCGCCGCCGCCGTTGGTCTGTTAGCCCGCCGCCATCTTCAAAGAGACTATCTGCACATTCAATAAATCTGATGTTCGGGTGGGGGTGGGGGGGGTTCATCTTTCTTTGCCGGGTTTTGAAATGTATCTGCAGCTTCTTTTATGTGTGCGTGTGTTTTCCAGGCGAGCCAGGTGTGCCCGGGAGTCCCTCACTTCACAGCCCGACAGTTCAAAGGTCACATCCCTCCCCTATTTTTTTGTCCAGGGGGGCCGAAATCTTCTTCAGAGCAAACCGAGATAAAAAAGAAAGAGAGAGAAAAAAAAAAAAAAAGGCCCACACCGTTTGATCCCCGGTGCTTCTCGGCACTGCGGCCCTCGCTGAGATGAAAGCGGGGAGGCTCGCCGATGGAGATGACTTTCTTGTCGCTGCTTCAACTTTTAATTTCCTTAATTGATTTTGCCTTCCCGCAGAGGTAAGGGTTTCCAGACACAAGACTAATTGATTTCAAATTTTTAATCCCTCTTACCGCTGAGCAACGGAGGGGCCTCCCTGCCATCGATCTCCGATCCATCCAAACTCAATTAATGTGCTGGAGACTGATGTAGGTGGGGTAGGTGGGGGGGGGGGGGGGGGGGGGGGGGGGGGGGGGGGGCGGGGGGCCCTTTTTGCGGCGCTGAGTTCACTGTTACATGCTCTGGTAAGTCACAATATGCAGAAAAGAGAAAAGCCGACAAAAAACACCAAAAACAAACCACCACTGAATTTGTAGGGATCTTTAAATCCAGTTCGGATGTTCATCGGAGAACGTTGCCAATAAAGCGTGCGAGTCAGCCGGATTTGCTCTTTTCTACTTGTGGAAAAGCATGAAGACGGACGATGGTGCTGCTGCTGCTGCTGCTGCTGCTGCTGTGAAAACCGGCTCACCGGCCGCGACCCGAAGCCATCAGCTGGTCTGATTGGACGGGAAACCTAACGTTCTAGAGACAGGCAAGAGCAAGTTCCCCCTCTGATCCATCTGCTCAGCAGTGTTTTGTGATTTCAGAAGCCACATTTGCCCAATTTTTTCCCCTGATAGCACCAGCGATTTTCCTCCAATAGTGACCTTTCTTCACCGGAACTGCGGATAATACCAGGCCTTTATTAGAGAGTCCTTCATTTCCTCCTCTGGCTGATGGGTATATTTGCTCATATTTTCCACAAAGGCTCCTTGTTTCCTCCTCAGTCAAAATTCTGGAGAGCAAAGGACTGTTGGCACTGGCGGGCTTATTTTTTTTTTTCTTCTTTCCCAATTACTTCTCCTTGTTTCTCCTTGGCCCGTACTCGAGGCCACGCCCCCTACGATTCTATGACAACCGGCTTTGTTTTTTTTTTTTTTTTTTTTTACTCAGACTTATCGTTATTTGGTAAGCGTTGCACAGCAAAGGCTGACCGCACGATGTAATGGCTAAGGAATTTTTGACACCATCAGCGAATGTCTCTGTCTGCCACCGGGAAAGCGTAAAACCCAGCGTGTTACTGGACGCAAACGCAGGGGACGGACCGGGAGCTGAAGTCACAATTAATACCACATTCAAGTTATTACCAGACTAATTTTTGACTCCGAGATTAGATTAGATTCGTAACAGTGCGACTAAATGGCAGCAACGAGCAGGACTATTAAATTGATCGATATCTGTCTCTCGTCTCGGACTGCTGCTCTGTTGCAAACTGCTGCCTCGCGGGCTGATGCCGAGGCCAAGGCTCCTTTACATGCAATTATGACGCCAATTAAGATCCCTAATCTGTGTTTTTTTTCTCCTTGCTACGCAGGGGCAGGTTGTTTTAATTTCACCAACCCTGTTCGTTTCAGGCCGCTGCGGACCAAAACAAATCAACGCGAGCGCAAACTCCTGCCCCTCGCAGCTTGCGGCGATGCGGCGTCCACCGGTGCCAAGAGGAGCCGATGCTTAATGGCCCGGTGCTCTTTCTTACACTGTTAAACGGCGTCGTTCTTCACCGCCGCCGCCGCCGAGCGCGTGCTCCTGGAGGCATTGCTGCAACTCCATAAACTATAAACAGCCAAAGCTCCGCATGAAAAGGGCCCTGAGGTAGTTCTGCTACGGCTTCTGCGCCGTATGAATAAAAGCGAATCGAAATTATAGCAAACAGAAACTCCCCAGAGACGAAAATCTGTTTTTTTTCGTAATTTACAAACTCAAAAAAAAAAAAAAAAGTCAGCCACCAGCATAGATGGGAGTACAAATATTAGTGTATGATAGAGGTTTCAAGTACACCGGGAGTTCAGCCATGCAAAGCCACGGGGGAGCTTTTAGTGGGGTGCAGACCGCAGCCATGACAGGACGGGGAACCGGCGATCCTTCCGGGACAGAAGATGAGGAGAAGCCACCGGTGCGCGAAGGTTAAGCGCGACTATCATTCACCTGGAGCTTCATGGAGCCCAGAGACATTGTCATAGAAAGAAGCTCTCTGAAAGGTCTGAATGTCTACAAAGAGACACAGGCAAAGAGAGAGGACAGCAGGGTGAGAGAGAGAAAAGGAAAAGCCTGCAAACACCGACTGAACAAACATCCACAAGCATTGATTAGTTGCTTTTCTGAGGGTTAAAAACTAAGCGTCAGTTTCGCTCATTATTGAAAGCTTGTGCTGGGGTCCTGAGAAATTTCGGGGAAAAAAAAAAAAAAAGAATTCAGAATAAGGAGTCCGGAAAAGGTTTTACAACCAGGTTCTCGCTTGTGAGAGTTGATTTAAGTCCCTTTGGACCAAAGCGTCTGCTGAACGCGTTGAGGGACGGCAGGACTGCAGGTTCAGCAGCTCCCGTGTTTGCCAGCGTGGTTTGAAGTGCTAGCGCGCTTAGCCGCTTGCTGATTGGCGTGACGCGCGCCAGTCAGTGCAGCTGAGGCTGAGGGCGGGGAATGTTCACCAGGTGCTCGGGGCCCAGATTAAGGCTAGGTTTTTGACCTAGAGCAGCTGCATGGAAAAGCAGTAGAAATCAAAACTCCCAATTTAACAATCATTCATATTATTGTTTTTGAGTAAAATCAGGGGATCACGAAAAGTCAGATTGTATCGGGATGTTCAAAATTGGTGACCTGCTCCGCTGCAGGCTTGCTGCGACCTTCTGGATGTACAAAACTGACAAATAAAATCTTATTTCATTTGTGTACAGTTACGATCTCTTGGGCAGACAAAAAAAAAAGACTCACCATCTTTCCAAAGTTCAGCCACAAACTTGTCGGTGGACTGGTGCAGCAGCGTGGCCACGTTGTCGTTCAGGGGGTCCATGTTCTTCATCAGCCACTCATCCGCCTTATAGTCCACCTGCGCAAACACGGCGTTGAGTATCGCTTTAACAGGCGCTCACGCGGCTGTTTGACGGCAGCTGCTTCCTCCCTCGCACGTCCCAAACACGGATCGAGGCCCGGCATTGAGAAGCTATGGGAATACTTTTACAGCGTACTTAAAGTGTGCATGCCAACAATAACCTCGCACACTTCTGTCATCATTAACGCCGGAAGCGCAGCAATGTTTGACGTCCTTGAAGGGGGGAAAAAAAAACAACTAAAAATCTTGGCGTTTGACTTCACACGTGAACTTGTGTTATCCGATCCTTTTCCCATCTATACCTTCATACAGTGCTAACAGTATCGAGAAGAATTAACTCTGTGGTTGTACGCCTCCGCCACACAAGTCAAGTTACATGCATTTACGTCCACAAAATACTTGATGCAGTAAAGACAGCCGATGATTTGTACGTGTAAAAAAGTGTGAACAGGGCGTCAAGTCATCCTGCGAGGCATTTGTCGGAAATTTTGTGGAAAGGGTCCACGCGCAGGACGAGGACTTAGATAAAGGCCGCTGGATCCTCACAGAGATCCTGACTGATGGGTTTTCTGGCACAAGAGAAAAAAAAAAAAAAAAGACATCTTATATGTGTCGCGTAAACTCATAAACTAAAAAATGTCACTTTTGTGCCGGCACTTTACTCGCAAACACCCGAGTTGCCGCCTCTTTACGACGCCGGCCGCACCCGCCCGAGCTAAATATGCGACGCTTTTCTCGCGCTCCTACTCTTCTAATATGTCCTCAGTGTAAGAACACGACCACTGTGTGTGTCTGGCACTTTCGCGTGTAGCAGCTGTAAATATGAACACGAATGCAACGGCGAAAGGAAATCTGTTTGCTCTCGGTACCGCGCATAAAATGCAGCACACAGTAGTTGTGTGTGCCGTCCTCCAACTCTCCCCAAAACTGCCCTCCGCTGCCGACCCCCTTCGATTGGCGCTGAGGCTCTAATTTCTGTGCGATCTGATTGGCCACGTGTGTCTCCACATGCGCGTGCTGAGTGCTGCTCAGCGAGTGTGTCTGGCGGTTAACACACGCGCGCCAGCCTCCATGTTTTGCCTGGCTTGTCTTAAATTGGTGTTTCGTGTGTAAGCGATCATGAAAAACTGAAATTTAACTTTTAAAAAAAACAAACAAAAGGCATTGTACGGCCTAAAATTCTTTTAATCCCTTGTTTTAACCCTCCTGTGATGATTATTGATTTGTTTAGATATTGTTCATATTTGGTCTATTTCCTTTTTTGTCATATTTTGTAACATTCTTTGTTATATTTTCATACTTTCTTCCCCTTAAGCCTCCATATTTACCCTGGCACGGAGCAACCGTGACCTCACACTTTCCCCCTGGGATTAATAAAAATATTTCTGATTCTGACACTCCAACTATAAGGTTATGATGTGTTTCGGCATTCCGAGCCGGCATGACGTGACATTTTCATACCCTCTCGAGTGAAGACTTTGGTGCATTTTCTCTGGCTGGCAGCGCGGAGACCACCTGGACGCCCCGTCGGGTCCGACTTGGACGGGCGCGCGTTGACGGGATTAGTCGGCGGCGCGATGACGGCTTAACGCGCGCCGAACGACTGTCGGATCAGAGGACGACATAACGAGTAATTGACACGCTCGGAAACCCGAGATGAGGAATGTTAAGGTCTCCATGTGGCTTTCATCAGACTCCAGGAAAAGCAAACTGGCGGTGTTTGCCCCCATTTTTCCTCCCCAGCGTCGCTCTGTCACGCGGGGTTTGTTTGGGGAAGTTCAGACAGACAGACAGACAGACAGACAGGCCCGATGCTCCTCGCGCGGGAGCGGGGGAGAAGACAGCTAAAGTCGGCGGAGGACGCCGGCCTCGGCGCCGCGGCCGACCAGCGTCCTCGCCGGAATGCCGCGGCGCATGGTTCTCTCTCCACGGATGGCGGACCACCACACGGAGGTGAGAGTCGAAATCCTCCGTTATGTAACAGCCAGAGACT
>CAAKHG010051158.1:9286-19359 GCA_901007715.1 Dactylopterus volitans
ATATAATGTAGTGTATGTGTGTGTGTGTGTGTGTGTGGGTGTGTGTGTGTGTGTGTGCGCAGGGTGGTGGTGGTGGTGGGAGTTATCGGGGAGGGGGTGAGGATGAGGGCAGCGGCGTGCATTCCTCTGAGCTCCCCTCTAATTCGCCCGTGATGGGTTCCCTGGGGACTGACACCCTCCTTCCTGAAAAATATTTGAGTATCCCGCTCTGTTGTTGCAAAACACATGTGAAACACAACCCCAAACACGGTGGCGGGCCGCGTCACCGCCGCGGGCTTATGGGTAAACAAGGCTGTTTACTTGTTGATACAGTCGGAGAAGTGGGAACACTGAGAACATGGAGGAGTGACGTCCTCGCCGGTGTCGAAGCCCGGCCGCCGCCGCCGCTGCTGCCGCCGCCCGGGCCTGAGCGCCAACGCCGCTAAGTAGACAAACGCGACCCCGGTCGCCGCAGCCGTGTTAACGCTGGACCGAGGGGGCCCCGGCGGCGGGGCCGCGGACCCATGGCGCTCAGGTGAGGCCCTGGCGGCAGCGGGAGCCGGAAGCCGATTGAAACAAGAGTGCCCTGAAGCACAGTTCTGCAGACAAAGCATGCCGAAAACTGGAGAAAAAGAAAAAAATCACGGGTGCTGCATGAGCACGGCGCCACCCTCGCGCGCGATTTGCTGTTTGTTTGTTTGTTTGTTTTCGCGAGAAATTGAAGCCATTTCCGGCGGTTTGTTCCCGCTCCAGAAGGAAGCCTCCAAAGCCTGCGCGGCCGGGCCAACTTTCCGCGCAGTCGCGGCGCCGGCCGACGTGGTGGAATACGGTTATCGCAAACAAAGCGGCGGCGGCGTTTTCCTCTCAATTGGATGTGGAGACTTGTCAGTTCGATGTTTAAGCCTCGGGAGGAAGAGCAGCAGAAGGGGTTAATGTAATCCATTTCATTGGCGGGGGCCTCTAATAACTGCTCTCTCCCCGCGTCTCCATTGGCCCGCGGAGTTTCCATTGTGCCGGCCGGTGCAGGTGTGGGACATGCTTTGTTGATCATAATCCCCCCGGGCAAGGGGAGAGGCTTTGAGTGTGCTTGACGTACCCCACCGGCAGGCCCTTTGCTCCTCGGCCGCCGAGCAGCCACCGTCTCCAGCCGCCGCTCATGGGATCCGACAGGCGGAAAAATAATGAATAACACCTTAACCCGGAGCTGACCTGGCTCCAATTCACCGGCTCCACACGAGGGGTAAACGAACCACTTAATTGAGCCTTCCAGGATCAAATCATACTCAGGACCCCCCCAAGCCACCCTCGCGATCTGCCCCCACCACCACCACCAACCAACCACCAACCACCAGCAGGCCTCATTCCCATCAAGATGTTTTCCTACACACGTCTCCTTCGTGTACGTCCACCACCGCAAACCCCTCGCCGAGCGCTTTCTCAACAGCCCCAACTCATTAGATGAGCGATGAAACTAGCGGCGTTATTATTATTGTTATCATCATTTTTCGAGGCCGAGTCATGAGCTTGATTCCGCAGGAGTCGAGAGTGCCGGTGGCTCCGAGTCACTCGGGTGGGGGGGGGGGCAGCAATGCCAAAGAGTGGCGAGCGGTGCGCAAGAACGACCTCACAGAGGGGCGTGATGGATGAACGGCACGGAAACGCACTCGCCGGAAGTGTTCCCAGCAACGAATTTGCGGTGGCTGACTCACAATTAACTCGGAGTTCAGCAGTAAATAGGAGGACGCTAATGCTAACGTTCGGGGATGGCGCTGGTGCCACATTCGAGAGGGACACTAACGGCGGAGCAGAGGAGCGGGCTGGCACCACGTTCAGAGAGGAGGACGCTAATGCTGTGTCTGACGAGGACGCTAGCACCACAATCGAGGAGGATGCTAGCGCTGATTCAAGGAGGACGGCGGCACCACAATCGAGGAGGATGCTAGTGCCACATTGCAGGAGGATGCTAGCGCGGTGTCGGAGGAGCACACTGGTGCAGCATCTGAGGAGGACGCTAGTGTCGGATTCATAGAGGACACCGGCACCACATTGGAGAAGGTTGCTAGCGCTGTGTCTGAGGACACTAGCACCACGTTCAATGAAAACGTTAGCGCCACATTGCAGGAGGAAGCTAGCAGTGTGTCGGAGGACGACACTAGTGCCACATTGGAGAACGTTGCTAGCACGCTAGCGCCGGATTCAAGGCGGATGCTAGTGCCAGATTCAAAGAGGATGCTAGCACCACACCCGAGAGGGCAGATGACCAACTACCAGGAACGTTGACCCAGAACGGCATCGGACAGTCTGACTGACGTAAGCTGGTTTTGGAGAACTGGTCCTTCACTGACGTCGAGAGTCCTGATTGGTTAACACGTTTTAGTTAAGATTTCGAAGAAGCTCCGAAAAAAAATAACACCGCTTGATCCTTGTATAATATTTGCGTTTTTGTGCTAAAGTGATCGGGACCAAAACCACAGTTTGAAAAACAAAAACAAAAGGGGTGTAGACCTTCAGAATAAGAGCATCAATCGGGACTGGAGTGATTCATCCAAAAATCACCTAAAATGCGAATTTAAGGGTGAAACATTTGCTTTTTGACATTGTGCTTTTTGAAAAGCTAATTGAACTGTTTTGTACTTAAAAGACAAACTCTTACACCGAGCGGGGTGTTTTTAGGGCAGGTTCCTCAGCTACGATCTGGAATCTCGGTATCGAAGGCGCCGCAGATTTTAGAGGATTGGCAGCACAGATGATTAAAGCCCCAGCAGCATTTCAGGGGCAGATAATGCGAGTGTGTGACGGCAGAGACAAATATTTGGGTGCACCGGCGTGTGAGCGAGCGGCCGGCGCGAATGATAAAACATGACCGACACTGACAGCGGCGGGGGCACGTCAGGTTTTTCTAATTAATCTTAATCCCGCGGGTAATTTGACGACAGGCATGGGGAGGCGCGGATCCTTTGCGAGGTAAGACGCTCCACTCGGCAGTGCCCCCCCCCCCTCTGCTCAGCTGTGTGGCTACAGCAGAGTGGCGGTTGGGTTGAGCATGAATTTAAAAACACAAAAAAACAAAGTCATATGAATAATTGAAGCTGGATTTAAAATTTAAAGAAAAAAATGAACAAAAATAAATTTGAAAAAAAAATGAGCAAACAGACTGAGCGCAAGTTATCAGTTTTGATTTGATGTCAAAAATGTGTTGTGTCACGGAGACGGCTAAAGGAGTTAGCATGCTAGCTGCAGCTGATTTAGCTCTTTTTTTGCCGCCGCGGCATCGCTAATAGCTGAGGTAAGCTAATAATAATAAAAAAACAAAAACTACACAATAGGAATAAAATTATAAATAGTAAAAAAATGGTAGCTGATGGATCAACTCAGAAAAAAAGGCAATATGGCTGCTCACCCTTTATTTGAGGTCAGTGAGACCCGATTAATAAAATAATAAATGAAACAAAGTAAGAAAAAATTGTATTAAAAATGGTAAAAATTTTGACTAATGTCAAAGACGTTAAAGTATAAAATATAAAATCATATGAACAACAACATGCATCCCAATATATGCTACTGGAATAAAACGGAACCAAACAAATATGCAGCATATATATGTACAGTGCAGTCGGCAATAAAGTTGGAATAAAATATTTTTTGCCTCTTCTCATGAAACGATTGTGACAAAGTGATTTATTCCCGACAGATAAAGTGTGTATCTTCTCAAAACTTTACCGGTGTGGAAAAATAGGGACAAAAAAAAACAAGATCTGCATCTGAAAACAAAACTATTGCAACTCTGTGGCCAGCAGCGCATCTCATAGCAGCAGCCAATCAGCAACCGGCTTGTACGAAATGGCCGCCGCGAAATCCCTGATCAGACTTTCCTCATCCGAATCAGTTTTAGATGACTTTGTACATTTTTCCTGGAAAATGGGGGGTAAAAAAAAAAGAAGAATAATTTGACACCAGGCCAATTCTTGCACATTGCACCTTTAAGTTTCGCGGCGGGCTGCTTCATTGCGATGACGTATCTGCCGTCTCCACCGTCGCCCCGACGCGCCGGACGCACTGGATCTGCATTGCCGCCATTTTGGACTCTGCAGATTCGCAGAGTAAAAATGAACCCGGCATGCTTTTGTAAGAAGAAACCGCCCACCCCCCCCCCAAAAAAAAGACGCCAAACCCCGGCTTGTCCTTGACTGACACGCGTGTCCCGAGGTAACACGGCCGCAGCTCAAACACCGCTCGGCTCCGCCTGTTCGACATCACAGTCAGAGCTCCTCTCCGCCGCTGCTCCGCCGCTCCTCTGGCGAAATGTGCTAACAAGAGCGAACAGTTGCTTTCTGTGCTCCCTCTAGGATGTTTCTCATTAGCGAGGCGTCACCTCTCTCCCGCCCATTAACGGAGGAACACATCGGGTTGGGGGGTCCTGTGGGGTCCTTTTAGGACATGAACCTATACAGTCAGGCGCGGTCCGCGCTCAACCCGCTTCCCAGCCCCGGACCAACAATGGCGCTTTTCAGGAGCACCCGTTGGAGCCGTGTGGGTGCCAAATTAGGATGGGGAGCCCGATGTTCCAGGCGCAAACGAAGGTGATCAAACAGAGCCCGGGTCAGTGGCTCCACTCTAATTGAGAAGTTTACACTTGGCAGCGGGGGTCCTCATTCACAGGACGGCACTGGTGCGCGCTGCCAGGGCGAGAGGGGATGAGAGGGGAGACGGGGTGGGGGGGTGGGAGGAAGGGGGGGCCCCGCGGGACCGCCTGCGCGACGTATAGAAGCCGCCGCCTGACGTCCCCGGTCAGAACTGGGTCAGCGAGCCGCTCAAGAGTCACCGCCGGAGCCGTTAATCTGCGGCGATCCATATTCTGATTGGTGGCGGCGGCGGCGGCAGCGGCAGCGGCAGCGGCAGCAAGCTCGCCTCAGAGGCCGTTAATTAGTCGGTCAAAGTAGGATCAATTAAACGTGGGCCTCCCGGGCGCTCGGCGCGAGCTGGGCCCGGCCCGGGGGGTTCATACCGCTAACGTGCCGCTGAGGTTTTCCGCTGTTACACAACGTATCCGGCAGCTGCCGTGAGAGGCCCGGCGGCGATCCGGAGGCGCTCCCGTAACGGGGCACAATTATTATTTTTTTTTAATTGGTTAATGACCCGACCAAAAAATAAAAAAAAATAATTAAGAAAAAAAAAAGAAGTTTTCAAACTTTTTGAGAGAGCAAACGCAGGATTGTGACTTTAAACTGCACCGCACTCAAAAAAAGTTGGGGCTCCTCTGCCAGGACAAAAAAAAAAAAAAGGGGGGGGGGTGGAAACCTCGGCGGAGGGGAAGCTGCAGCGTCTCCGAGACCTCCTGGCGCTCCGAATCCCGCAAAAAAACCCCACCTGGATTACCGGACGCTGGCCCCTCTGCTCGCAGCAAAGCAAGATGGCCTCCCCGCCCGCCGTTCCGGGGGCCCAAAACAATGCGGACAAAAGAGGGCGCTTAAACTCTGGAGGGGACGTCTTCACCTCTCCTCTGAGGACCCCCCCCACCCGCAGACTGACGCACGGGCTTCGGGCGTGAAGGGGGCGGCGGACAATGGCGCCATTGTTTCAGCGCCGTCTGAGCCAAGACGTCCGTGGAGCCAGGCGTGAACTTTCGCTCTCGCCGAGGCCGCCGCGGCCGCCGCTCGCCCCGACGGGGGTCGTCAGCGGCGATACGTGTCCATTTATGACCGACGGTGCGTTCGAGTGACACGCGTAAAGATCTGCGCCGGCGAGGGTGGGCTTTACTCAAAAAGGGTTGCGTTAAAAATGGGCAACACGTGTAGAGTTAATTCATGAGAAAAGTGCTTGTCTGGATGTAAACATCAACCCCCCCCGGCCCGCCACCATCAGTCCCCAGCCCCCCTCCCCCAACACTGGAAATACTTTTTTTTGTTTATGCCGTCTCACCATCACCAGAAACGAAACTCCAGCGTGAATCAGCACAAGCCAGGAAGACACAAATACTATGTCAGTCGTGCGCAGTGTAAAGTTTTACACATCCATGCGGGTGCAGTACCCAGCGTGTGACATGTAAAAAAAATGTCAGTTTTTGCGCAACATTCCAACAGCAGACTTTACGCGCGTCTCAGACTGCCATTTTCTCTTGCACACCTTGCATTCCGTCTCCCCTGTTGCCATTTTTATACCTTCGCATTCTGCATTCATGCAGCTTGAGACGCCATCCGTCGGAATTCCGTCGCGCCTCCCTGCAATGACAACAAAGGGAATCCCGATCTGAAATGTAATCCGCAGGAAAAAAGTCCGACAAGGAAACTTATTACCTGTAAAATAAAACGATCGTGAGCACCCGCCATTCTTACAACAGCATTTCAACAGAAACTGATCAGGCGTAGCATTATGACTTCCCCGTCAGGAGGAGGTTTATGCTGAATATTATGGGTTGTACTGGGAGCGCACTGATGCATACGAGTGGGGTGACCAAAATATTAGGGACGCCTCTCAGTGTAACCCGGTTACAGTCCAACAGCGTCACAAACTACAGCCCCAATAACAACCATCCAAACACGTCAACACCTCTTACATTCTATGGCGAACATGCGGGGGTCGTAATGTTATGGCCCATCGGCCTCCTGGTCCCTCTGAGCATGAGCGATTCTAATTTTCCACGTTTCCGCAGAGGATACTGTTTTCTGTTGGAGTCGGCGTTAAAATGGCCGAGTGGATCTGGAAGTAAAATGTAAAGACAAATGAAAGAGAGAATGAATAAAGACAAAAAATCTCATAATAAAAAAAAGGATTTTTTTTTTCTCCTAATTTTTTTTATTTTTATATCTCTACTTCCGGCTTTGAGGTGCCGACAAGCCAGAGATTAACAGGTTTTCATGTGGGATGATACACCATTATTATCTTTATTCGTCGGTTTCAGGTGGATTTTTGATGTTTTGAGGAAAAAAAAGCAAATAAATCATCTTGGTGTTTTCTGTGTTCTAAAGTTTATGCTAAAAAAAAACAACAGGAAAATCATAAAATGTATAATCCCAAAGTAGAGCCCAGATCTCTCTGTGTGTACATTTCTCTTAATTTTTTTTTTTTTGCAAATGAGGCCTTGTTGAAATGGAGTAGAAGTAATTCAATTGGAGATTAAAGTGAGTCGAGCGGTGACGAGGCGGCGACGCGCAGGAAAATGACGCGCGACAATAGAATCCAGAGCAGAGGACATTTATTCATCGTTACCGGCCGTCAGCTGTTTGCACTGTGACAAAAGAAGACAAGGATGGATTAAAAAAAAAAAAAGCCATTCAATGATTGTCACATTGAATCCTGAGAGAAACCATGATAGAGTTTTTGATATATATATATTTATCTTTTTTTATTTTTTTTTAAATGAAATCTGGGTTGTGTGTTTTTTTTTTAGTTTTTTTTTTTTAGTGATACTGTTCTCGGCATCTTCTCATCAAACTGTGTTCAGACGACGGTAGAAAACAACAACAACAACAAAAAGCCTGTTAGCATAAATAGCATAAATAGTTACAAACTATCTTTCATAATTTACAAGAAAAAAAACACACACACATTTTGTAAAAGTCCACGTGTGTGTGTGTGTGTGTGTGTGTGTTCGTATCAGCCGTGGGGCGCTGGTTTCAGTCAGCGGGGCGGTGGAGGGGCGGAGGTTGTAAAAATAATCTGGGGATCGGAAACGAGTCGTTACGGGTTTTTGCCGCGCGTGGGGGTCGCCACGGCGACGTTTGGGCGACTTTGGCAGGATCCTGCTGATTTTTCTTTTTTTTTCTTCTTCTTTTCTTCGTTTAATTTGTTGGCTCCCAAGTTAATATGGCTAAAAAAAAATGTAAAAAAAAAATGCAAAAAAATATATATTTATATATACTGACTATACACAGAGGAGGAGGGGGGAGCTCCCGCTGAGATGGCGTGAGATCGGGGAGGCGGCGGCGGCGCATTTTCACGTGTGACGTCGGGTGAGGACGGGCGAGAGTGGAGCCGCCGCCGCCGCCCGCTCGCTCGCCCGCCTCACGCCCCCCAAACGCTCTTGGAGAGGGTGTTCATGTGTTCGCAGAGGGGCTACGGGACCGCCGTGCCGCCACGTGCCGCCCGCCGCCACACGCCGCGGCCGGCTCCTATAGCTCCGTCCCGTCTCTGGGGTAAATCAGGCTGTTGACGCTGAAGCTGTTGTAGAAGTGGCCGTTGAACTGTCCGCTCTGCCCGCCGCCAAAGGCGTTGTAGTACACTCCCCGGTTGAAATGCAGGCCCTCGCCGTGCTCCGGCGGCGCCGAGTCCTGCCCGCCGTGGCCCGGGTGGTAGGGGCCCAGCGCCGTAATGTTCCGATTGGACAGCTCGTTGAGCAGCCCCAGGGAGCCCTGCCGGCCGGCGGCGCCCGAGCCCAGCGAGGACATGCTGCTGTAGAAGTTGTTGAAGCAGGGGGCGGCCGGCGCCGCTGCTGCCGCCGCCGCCGCCACCGCCGGCCCCGGCGGCGAGGACGCCGAGCCCTTGTGGCCCTCGCTCATGGCGGCCTCCATCTCCGGCGAGGAGGGCCCCAGCAGCTGAGGGCTGTCTGAGGGCTTCAGCGGGGCCACCATGGCCGGCCTGCCGTCCTCCACCTTGGTGGCTCCCGCCGCCGCCGCCGCTCCCGAGCCGCTGGGATCCGACCTCCTTTTCCTTTTCCGGCGGAAGTTCCCGTTGTCAAACATCTTCTCGCAGTTGGGGTCCAACGTCCAGTAGTTCCCTTTCCCTGCGTTCGGAGAAGAAGCAGCCCGTCAAACACAGCTCAGAGGTTTCACTTTTTTTCACGGCCAGCGGAGCCTCGCACGTGCTCACAGGACGGCGCTTCCTAAACCTCACGGCCGCCGCCGCCTGTTTTTTTCTCAGTTTCATCTCAGCAAAAACTCGTCTGAACACCAAAAGAAACCTTGAGTCTTTTCGGTGAGAGATTTTTGGACTCTGCGGCGGCGGCGGCGGTCTGAGCCACATCAAAACAACCTCCCTCTCATGTGCAGGCGCTTAAAAAACAAAACCAAACAAACACTGTTGCAATCTGCGTTTGAGCTAATTAGGAGCTTTTAATCGCCTGCTTGTGTTTATATTTTCACTGGAATTTAATTTTTTTTTTACACTAATTTATTAAACATTTTCCATAATCGTGTGCATGAATAAACACTGCACATTTTTTTCTCCCTCTTTTACAGTTCAGAGGAGAAAGTGTGACACTAATTTTCACTTCTTTTTTTTAACAATAAATTACAACATCGAGCAACAAGTGTTTGTTTTTTTCAGACAATTACGAGGAATCCAAAGCGCGTGAGAGCTAATTAATGTTAACACGGCGACGGGCGATTTTTATTTATTTATTTATTATTAATATAAAGTCGAAGTTTTTAAAACGTAACGCGACTCGCCCAGGTGAGAGAGGCGGCGGCGGTGGTGCGTTCAGGGTACCTGGGTCGTCCTCGTCCCGCGGCACCTTCTTGAAGCAGTCGTTGAGGGACAGGTTGTGCCGGATCGAGTTCTGCCAGCCCGCTTTGCTCTTCTTGTAGAAGGGGAAGTTGTCGGCCACGTACTGGTAGATCTGGCTGAGCGTCAGCTTCTTGTCGTGCGCGTTCTGGATGGCCATGGCGATGAGCGCCGAGTAGGAGTAGGGCGGCCGCACCAGCTTCAGCAGCTCCTCCTGGCTGGCGATGGACAGCCAGCCCAGGTCGGGCCCCGCGAAGCCCGGCGAGTTGGCGAGGAACTGCCGCTGCGAGCCGTAGGAGGAGGGCGGCCCGAAGGGCGCCGCCGGCCCGCCGCCGTGCAGGTAGGGCGCCGGGGAGTTGACGCCCGGCCCGTTGAGCCACAGGTACGGGTTCGGGGAGGAGGCGTAGTCCCCGAGCCCGTACCCGCCGGCTCTCTGCGCGCCCTGCAGGCTCTGCTGGTGGTACACGCTGCCGAAGCTGTCGCAGTAGACCGCGGCCATGTCCGGGGCCTCCTGGGCGCCTTTGGGTGGGAGGGAGCCGACGGTCGGGGAGGTGTGGTGGTGCTGCGGCTGCGGCTGCGGCTGCGGCTGCGGCGGCTGGGTCTGCTGGGTCTGGTGGTGGTGCTGCTGGTTCTGGTGCTGGTGGTGATGGTGGTGG
>CAAKHG010051160.1:0-16258 GCA_901007715.1 Dactylopterus volitans
CAGTTTGTTTTCATGTCTGAACAAAAAGGAGCTGTCTCGCCTGCAGTTAGTGCAGAACTCTGCAGCGAGAATTCTGACCCGCTCAAATAGGAGGTCACACATAACCCCTATACTTAAAGCCCTTCACTGGCTGCCTGTTTCCTTCAGGATAAATTTTAAAATTCTGGTTTTAACTTTCAGAGCCTTGCATGGTCAGGCTCCACCCTACATCAATGATCTGATCCAGCCTTACACCCCAGCCCGGGTTCTGAGGTCTGTGGGTCAGAATCTGTTGATGGTGCCACGCACTCATTTCCGGACCAGAGGAGACCGATCCTTCCAGGCTGTTGCTGCCAAGCTCTGGAACGATCTTCCGCCTGCTTCTCTATCGATGGAGTCTGTTGACTCCTTCAAAAGGGAACTAAAGACCTTTCTTTTTGTTCAGGCTTTTGCCTAACTGTTTTGGGGCTGATATGGTTGTCATAGTGTTGTTTTGGCCTTTTAAATTTTTTAACTTTGTATGTACTTATAACTGTGTACTGTAAAGCGCTTTGTGGTCTTGGTCTGTGAAAGGCGCTGTATAAATAAAGTTTACTTACTTACTTACGTGATGGACGTGAGCCCTCCAAAAGGCCCTGAGATGAGCATGGCTCAGTTTGTCCGCTATTATGAGACTCCAGAAGAAGAACGGGACAAACTCTTCAATGTCATCAGCTTAGAGTTCAGCCACACTAAGCTGGAGAACCTCATCAAGCGACCTACAGTGGTAAAACGTTGTGGATGGGGCGTCATGTACATTTAGAATATGTTCGCCGACAACGCTGTGATTGACGGCTAAACTGCAGTTTTGAACACCCACAGGTGGATCAAGTTGACTGGGTTGACAACATGTGGCCTACTGATCTGAAACAAAGCCAAACAGAAGCCACCAATGTTATCTCAGAGATGAAGTACCCTAAAGTGCAGAGGTAGGACTTCACTGGGTCGTGTCTCTAGTTTGCCTAAGTTCTCTTTGGAGCTGTGCGCTGGTCTGCCAGGGAAAGAAGTGAAACATTTAGATCAGAGAAAACACTCAACTCGGTGCAGTAAATGTAATTTCTCCTCCCATCTGGCTGTATCCGGTATCCCTGTAGAGTGCCGCATGCTACTGGTGCCAACCTCCCTCTGGAAGTGTTCTTGTTTGTTGCTAGGCAGCAGAGTATTTGCACTGTGGAGGATGGTTTTATAACAACCGTGGTGCGACTCCACTGACGCCTCTCAGTCTGTTTACTGTCAACACTCCTGCGAAACCACATGCACCTTTTCTTTCAACGTCGGTCCGCCGTGCGTCCTCCCAGTACAGAGACGCCACTAATCCCCATATAACCGTTCGGCTGTAGAAATCCAATCAGTTCTGCCTCTTGTCGTTTTCAGCGTCATCATTAAGTTTGCGGCTGAATTCGTGGGCATTGTTCTCAGTGGTACTCAGACTGTGACGCAACATGTAGACCAGCAACTGATGCAGAGTCAGTCCAGAGCCCCACCCTGTGTGACGTCATTCATCCATCCATTCATTCATTCATCCATTCATTCATTCATTCATTTCCTAATCGTATTCTAAACTGTTGGATATAAAGCCCTTTTTTTCGTCGTGATTTTTCCTTCATCTTTGGAGCCATCCGCAAATCTCACAATCAATTTTTTTTCCTTTTTTTTTTGAATGTCACAATCTATTGTCCGTATTGTCCCCTAGCGTGACGTCACTAAACCACATGAATCAATGGGCGAGCCGCTCGCCCAGCAGCCGCCCAGCGCTTCTCGGCACCCGAGCGCAACTGCGCAGGCGTCAGACGTGCACTTGATTTCTCGCACGGGATGCAAACGCGTCGCAGCTGAGTCGCTCGTCGGCGTATTTTAGCACCCAAAGCGTGAAACCAGCACACGCGCGCATGCGTCGCTGGGCTCTATAAGCGCACCGAGCGGAGGCGCCCGAGGTACGTTGTTATAACTTTTCCGACAATCCCGGCGCGGTCGGAGATAAAGGCGTTGGCCGGAATCGTACGTTGCGCCGCCATTTAAGACAAAAGCGGGTTTGCTGACAAAAAACAAAACAAAAAAAAACCAATAACAAATGTTTGCTTTGATGTAAGCAGAGGCCCGTTTCATTTCCCCGCCCGTCTTACGCCGCCGGGGTTCCTGCGCATCGATACGAGCGCACCTCGCCCTGGCCTGGCGCAGACGGACACCATAACGGGGCTGGAAGAAAACAGGGAGGTCGAACGACGGCGTCTGTCCGGATCCCCGCGACGCAAATTGCGAAATAACCGCAAGGGTAAGAGATTATTCCTTTGCAGTTCTTTACTTCTATAAGGTGGATCCGCGCGGCGCGTACACGCGCTTAAGCACGCGGTCGGGTTGACAACGATACAGTTTCTGTGCTTATTATTATTATTATTATTATTATTATTATTATATTATTATTATTATTTAACAATTAGAGCGGGGCAGATCTTTCATCGTGTGCTAACAGTTGCCAGCGCAGACATGTAGATCACTGATTTGTTCACCGGATAATGCTAGAACACCATGAAATGTGTCACGCGGGGATATTTTAGCCTGATTAAAGACACTCAAAATGATTTCGTGAGATTGCCAGTAAACGCGAGTGTTGGTCACCGGGAACGAAAACGTTACCTCTTGCGTCATCACGCGGGATTATACAGCAAACAATGGGGCGTTTATGTAGGCGTAACCTCGAGGCACCTGTCTTTGTAGGACCAGGATGGGGAGGCTGAGCGAGGCGGCTTTTCTGTCCCTTCTTATCGTGTGTCTTCTGAACGCTGAATCCATTTGGGCAAAGGGCGGACGCAGCCGAGGCACCAGCTGGAAGCCCTCGTCCACGTCCAACAAGGGCAAGACACAGTCAAAGCAAGGCAGCACCACCAATCGGAACACCAATCCGTATCCCTCTGGTGGAAGTTACCCTTATCCAGGAACAGGCAACACCAATCCAGGAGGCCGTCCCAACCAATATCCTGGTAAAGCTGGTACCAATCAGGGTGGGTATCCTAACCAGCACTCTCCTGCAGGCGGCTACCCTGCAGGGGGGCAACCTGCAGGCGGCTACCCTGCAGGGGGGCAACCTGCAGGCGGCTACCCTGCAGGCGGCTATCCTGCAGGCGGCTATCCTGCAGGCGGCTACCCTGCAGGCGGCTATCCTGCAGGGGGCAAACCTGCAGGCGGCTACCCTGCAGGCGGCTACCCTGCAGGAGGCTACCCTGCAGGCGGCTACCCGGCAGGGGGCAAACCTGCAGGCGGCTACCCTGCAGGCGGCCAACCTGCAGGCGGCTACCCGGCAGGGGGCAAACCTGCAGGCGGCTACCCTGCAGGCGGCCAACCTGCAGGCGGCTACCCTGCTGCGGGTCGAAATTATCCAAATCAGTATCCAGCAGCAGGTAACTATCCTAACCAGTATCCAGCGGGTGGTTACCCAGTCAGAGGGGGGAATACTGGACAGGGTTGGGGTGTCCCGGGTGGGAATCCAGGCGGATACCCCGGTGGAGGATATGGTGGAGGACATGGTGGTTACCCTAACTGGAACCCAAATAATAAGATCCTCAGTCCCCATTATGGTGCCGGAGGCTATGGCGGTTATGGGATGCCGGGGTCTCCTTTCTCTCGCTCTGTACAGAGTATGGGATACAGCCCCAAGTCTACAGGTTTTGCCAAGAAAGCCATGTTGGCGGCAGGCGTTGGCGCTATGGCCGGGATGGCGGTCGGATACGGCCTGGGGCGCTTCCCACGTCCACATTTCAATTTCCGCAGCCCCGAAGAGGAGCACTACTACAACAACTACATGTACCGGCGTTACGGCACCGGCTCCCGCCCCACCGACGAAGCGCAGGGCTCAAGTCCTGATTATGTCCAGAAGCCTCTGCCGCGCGCCAAGTCTTACGAGAGCTACATGGAGACCTGCATGAATAGGACTGACCTTCCTAAAGGCCGGAGTGGAGGCGATCAAGAGGACGGGGACACCGTCAGCATCGAGGAGATCGGGTACCCGGCACTGATTGAGCAGCTGAAGTCGCGGCGCTGTCTTGAGGAGTACATGGCCTACACCGAGAAACTTCAGCAGGAGCGCAAAGCTGAGCAAAGGAGCAACCCTGTGAGTCGCAGCAGCCCTCTGAGCTTGGGAGCGATCCAGGTTTTCTCCTCTCTCTTGATGCTTCTGTCCAGCATGCTCCTGCTCCAGGGAGAATAGTCGGCCCTTCCCTTTACTTCACCCTCAGTAGACTCTGTGTAAACCATGATATCTGCATGTCTACAGACGGCACTGGTAAGCGGTAATATTGCGCTAACAACATTCATAGACGCATTTCAAGACGAGTTTCAAGTCGTTTTTTTTTTTCTAAGTTCGATCGTCAGTCTTGTGTCATTTTAAGTTGCACTAGTTAATTAACCTATATTAACCTATATCAATTGCACTGTTCCGCTCCACATTCAGGGTGCTTCATTTCTATTTTTATGGCAATTATTTGACAACGTACTGGCAATCCTGCAAAATGTTTCTGTTATTTCCGTGTTTGCCGGGTTATCAGTGAAAAAGGCAAGACGCTTTGCTCGTTATGGTCGCGAGTCTGCGATTATCAGGTAATTCATCCAGGAATTAGTATGATATTTGGCCGAGGCGAGACCATTAAACAGTAACAGAATAAGCTGTATGTGCAAACCTTTGGGACTCGCAAATTTTTTGCTGTGAACCTGCTTGTGAAATCGTGGACTGCATGTAATAAAGAGGCACTTATAGCCCCTTTGCCACCAACATTTCCAGGAACCTTTGTTTCCAGGAACCTATTTACCCGGGTAATAGAATTCCCGGGAATCTGCGTGGTTTGCGTTTCCACCGCACCACAAAGCTCTGGAGAATTTATTCAAATCGGGCTGATGACGTAAAAGAAACTGCACTACACTTTATAGACTTACTCCTGGTTAAACCCTAAACCCACATAGATTTACACCAGTGCTGCTTGCATGCAACTTAAACAGTACGTACTTATATTATGATGCCATGTAAACGAACAGACAGATAGTTATTAGGGCAGAATGTTTTAATAGGTACATACATGAAAAACAAAGGTGCAAAAACATGGAGCCATGAGATTTACAAAACAAAAAAAGTCAATAAAGAGTTCAGGCTTCTGGCCAAGTGTCTGGACGAGCTGGTGCAGGACCGCCGGAGAACCGGTTTGCCCTCCTGAGTTGCCGCGTCCCCTGAGGACATTTCCACGGCTTTGTGGCGAGTCCGTACGGGTCATGGTATCTCGGCTCATGGCCGCGAGAAACGAGGTTGTCGAGTCCTTCGTTCTCGCGGTTACAGATGACTTTCTGAGGTCCAGCACGCAGCTCCACCCCAAAGAACTCTGGGTAATCTGAAAAGTCCGACTAGGTACGTTTGAGGTGGAGGGAAAGTTTTTCCTGGGTAATTTTGGTGGAAACGCTCAGACGTTGTTCAAAATCCCGGGTAAATGAACCAAGTTGCTGTGGTGGGAAAGGGGCTACTGAAAATAAGCCTTTTGATGGGCAGATAGTGGTATTATTAGCAATGAGGCAACGCCGCTATCTTGCCTGCAGCTATTGTGAACAGTCGGCGCACTTAGCGATGCTTTTAATCTCCACACTGGCGTTGAGAACGTTGGTTTTTACTGGATGTAGCCCGCAGCAAATGGACCTTAGATTCCCGCTTACCAACTTAAAAATGGTTTCTGGATCTAAAGCGTCTCCTCGTCATCTCGTCATGTTTTTAACCAACTGAAAGCACTGGATATGAAAAAGGCATTTGTAAAAAGAAACCGAGTTGTGGAGCGTTCCACACTTTCCGCTGCCTCACAATCAGGCCGCTGTCTTGGCTTCATGTTTTCATGCGTCATTTTGGACCAGCGGACACACCCTGAGCCTTCTCACAGGCTGCTCATGTGCATCTTCCTTCCTTCTGCATTTTCCCACAGCCGAGCGAGATCTGTGTTTATAAATCAGGTTGGGTTTGTAAATATCTCTTTTTAACTTCCCCCTTTTTTTCTCCCCTGTAATGAAAATTTGTTCCAATTTGCTTACGGAGTTCTTTTAACGCAGTTTAAACTCCCAAGTGTTGTGTTTGGTGGTGTTTGTGTGTGCTGTCTTTTCTTTTTTTTGTGTGTGTGTTGGATATTCTCTGACTGTTTCAGCTGATTCCTCTTTTACCCGACTGTTTAAGAGCTCATATGAATTGAGAAAAGATATAAATAAAGATTTTAGACTGTCAGCAATGCTGTTTTAGGCCCCGTTTACACGACAACGTTTTCTGGTGAAAATGCAAAAGTCATCCATGTTGACAATGGTCATGCGCACTGAATATTAGGTAATATTAATAAGTAATATTAAATGTTAATATTGATATCACCAACATTATTTCAAACGTGTCCGCATATTTCGACCCCCAGTCTACGTTTTCCTGGAATTTCCCTGCCTCATCCCTAAGAGTCACTTGAATCATCGAAACCACTTCCTCGTCCGTCCATACAAACACGCGCATGCTCGCCGTTGTTGACGTTCAAGTGCGCCTGTTTTGGTTCATCACACCGCCAACTGCTGGCCAGGCATGTACGCTGCAGCGCTTTGGGAGCTTCCGGCGGTCTCGCGTGCACGGTGATCCATTTTCAGAACACCGTCATGGCCCGCGCGTGGATCGATTTGAAAATGGTGCCTAAAAAACGGAACCGAACGTTGTCGTGTGAACGGGGCCTTGGAGATGTTCACCTCAGAATTTCCATTAAGAGAGAAAGGACCGCTGGTCATCTCTGTCTGCTGTTTGGACAAACTGCTGCTGCATGCTAAAGTGAAAAGTCAATACCATCCAAATATTGCAAAGTGGTGGCCCTTTTATTTTGGTTGTGTCACACACATTTAACTCTCCCCAATGTGCTCTGTTCATTTTTGCTGAATCGACTGAGCTGTTTTTCGTGCAATCGGAATTAAAGTTTGACATCTCCTTGCAATGTAGCCTGTGGAATATCAATCAAAGTGCACTTATGTCCCTTCGGGGCTGGATATTCTGTAACCGCGTCATTGAGCTCACACTGAAAGCGCTGACGTGTCAGCCGGTTTTACTCAACAGCTTTTACCCAGCTAATTTCATCTGTCACAAATGCATATTTGTTCAATAAACTCTGTGGGGAAAAAAAGTTTCTCTGACTAAATGACATATTTGCATGAACACTCCAATTCTGTAACTAAGATTAAAAGTAATTGAAACTTTCTCTTTATTACCTCCATTTCTGAACCAAGGCTGTCAGTTCATCTCTCAGCCACCATTTGATTTCTGATATTCTGTTGTTTCTTACTGTTTTTGAGTATCGTCCATCTGAACCTTCCATCTTGACGCCACGTCTGAGGCAGAGCTTTATTTCATCAAGGGGGAAGCACTGAGCATTGAGCAGTTTCATATAGTTTCAAAGATCAAAAATTAGGCCACAGGTGTTTCCTAAAAGAGAATGTTCCCCTTCTCATTGGCCAACAATTATGTAACGCATCTCCTCAAGCCACTCTCGTGGATTCTATGAAGCTGACAGCATTTGGCTGTTGGTCCTGTTTGAAATATCCCACCAGCGATGGCGCGGTTGTTCGTGAAAACTTGCAAAGACATTGATGTTATGATGGGGGGTGGATCGCCGTGACTGTGGTGATCTCTGACTTTTCTCATTGAACCACCATAGGGTTTATATGCTGTAGCGGTTTAATGACATTTGGCATGGTTTTATTGCCTCGAGTGGATGAGCTGCGATGACTTTTGGCAACCCATTTACGTCAGAATCGGGTCAAAGCTATAATTTCTCCACGAGATGGCAAAGTTGCAAAAGTTAGCATGTAAGCACTCCAGACCAAGGTGGAAGTAAACATTAATCATTGGTGAACATTGTTTCAGCTCAAACACGCCCATACATGCACAATTTTGATGAGAATAAACACTCCCCTGTGGTAAGACCCCCTCAGGCCCCATTAAAAAAAAGATAGCAAACATGCGACTTTAATTTTCTACTCGGTGGCATGCACCACTGCAACACTGTCAGACGGCTAAAATAGAGGTTAAAAATAAATGCAGCAACGCTGTCGTCTTTCATTCCACGCACTCCTCCTCCTGCCAAAGCCTGGCATCTAAATGATTCACAATGCAAGCTCACTCATGGGCTGTTCAAACGGGAGATGGAGGAGTCCCGTATGCTCTGTTATTAGTTGCTAATGTGGCCTCGAGGAGCGATTCCGCGTGCAGCGATGAGGGGGCGTGGCGAGAGGAAGTTCCCCTTGGATAATATCGCCATTTGAGGGTGCGCGTCATACCAGTCAAGGCACAAACCTTTATTTGATTTGCATGTTCACCGACAGACATATCTGCGTTCCCATCTACCAGAGCGCTAGTTAGATCACCCTCATCCAGACTGCTACAAGTAAAGGCACCATGTTGCCAAGCGTGAGATAGACGTTGCTCATCGGAGCAGGCGCGGCCGCGCTAACAAAAGCCCTCCAGAGCTTGGAGCGAGACTGGTTGCGGTTATGAGATCCCTGGCCTTGCTGCTGGTAAACCTGCTGGTCCTGCTCGGTTGTTTTGTGGCCATGATGATGATGGTGATGGTGATGATGATCCTTTGAGTGCTTGTGCTTCGGCCTACCAAGGAAGCCCAGGCCGTACCCGGTGCCCGTGCCTCCCAGCACGCCGGCCGCCGCCGCCCCCGCCCACTTCAGGCCCTGCTTGGAGAGGCCGTGACTCTGGGAGGGGGGCGCTTTGCTATCGTCCCCTTTTCTTCCGATCCTGAAGCCGCCGCCACGCTTGCTGTGTGTGTACTGCGCGCCCGGGCACACAGCGACAATGAGCAACAGCCAAAGCCACAGCGAGAGAAGCTTCCGCTGGCCAATCATCACCGGAGATCTGTGCCCTGCAAAAAAAAAAAAACACACACACACACACATCTGCACGCTGCGATAACAAGAGTGGCGGGTCAGAGGTGAAGGCGAACAACTTTGACGTGTTTTTTTTTTTTTTTTTTTGCTTTCTTCAGATGCCGATGATGCCGTATAAACGAAAAACGCTGGCTTTGTGTGTGTGTGTGTATTTGTGAGACAGTCTGCTGGCAGTCATTCAAAGTGGCATTAGCGCTTTTGATTTCGCTCAATGCACACCCAAAGTCACATGCTCACCGGCGTAAACACAACAGACGTCCAGAACTATCCGCAGGCTCTGCCAACGCTGGGATTAACGGGGCATTATGCTTGGGATGCATATTTCTCCCCTTTCATGATGCCTCTGTTTTTTTTTCACGACTTGCAGTCTTATGCCTCCACAGCTTGCAAAACATACCAGTTATGTAGTCTGAAAGTGTGTGCTGCCAACGCACACACACGTACGCACACGCACACACGCACACGCACACACACACACACACACACACACACACACACACACGCGCGCGCGCGCACACACACTTAACTGCCACACATTTGGAAGGAGACAACTTGTGAAATGTCTGCCACACGTTTAGGATTTTTCCTACGATACAAACCATAACGAGGCATTTGTGTTTGATATCTTAAAAGGCCGTTAAATAGCGCATGAGATGTGTGTTTTTTTTTTTTTTTTTACCTTTCACACGCAGAGGTCACGATGCTGAAGCGGCACACCGTCCACAGTCCAGGGCAGCGGAGCAGTATGCTGGTTTTTCCATTATCGTTTCTATAACAACAGATGCAGGTGGGCTCCTCCCCAAAACAAACCATGCTTTGCTATTGGTTCCAGATCAATAATATACTGGCAAGTTGAATGAATTTTGCTGAGGGTGATGTTTTCCGGCCAGTTGTGAGAGTGGCGGTCCTCTCCCATTATTCAACAAGTGCAAAACCAAATGATTCTGCTGTCAGTCAGGACTGATTTCACTTTTATATTTGTAGCTGCTTTATTATTCTTTCCAACAACAACTTCTATGTTTAGGTGACTCTCATGCTCAACATTGTGTTTTGGTTCATCAGATTCTACTCTGCCTTTAAGTGAGTAAGAATGATGACCCTCATGACCTTTACTGGCCCGTTTGAGACAATCAAGATGTTATTTCAGGAAGCATCATGAATCATGACTCCAATATACAAAAGACAACAGGTGACATTATCATGCTAAAGCTGTAATCTAGAGCTTCAAAACCAATATGTTAGCTATTGATTATTTCTTTGATAGAAAAGAAATCCATAGGTACCAAATTTGACCAAATTTTGTTCTGTACTTTTTGTCCTGCAAGCGCGTTAACTATATTTAGTACAGAGGACCAAGTGAGCAGCTTGGCATTCACAAAAACAAAAAACAAAGAACATTTGACTTCACTCTGAGGACTCTGCGATGCCGCGGGCACACAAGTCGGCCCAGACGATGATTGTCCGGAAATATGTGGGAGAATTCCCATCAAGTGAAATCACAGAATGATGAATTTTTTCTTTTGTGTCAAGATTTTTAGCAGATTCAATTGAAGATGGGCTTTGGACAATTGTTGGTTTGTCCAGACGACCGAAAATGAGACTTGTAACTTGTTACTGCGTGCAGCCAGTTGCACAGAGCTTTGTTTTCATGCTGCTTTTCTTTTTTTTTATTTTTATTTTGCAGTTTTAGTTGCACAACTTCCAATACAGTTGCAATCAACACAAGATCATATGATCATATGATGCAATCAATACAAGATCATATGATCTGTATGGTATCATTTTACCCGTCTTTCTTATTTAATGGACCCTTGTTTAAATACCTCTCCCTGTTATCTGCTTTAACAGATCTAAGCCCTGATTTACTGAGGGGTTCTTTGGGGACATGAAGACGCAAACAAGAGGAGAGTTAGTGGAGTTAGTGAAGGTCAATATTTATTTGGTTTCAAGTCAACACAACAATGTCTTGGTATCATGTTTAGGCAAAAAACAAAACAAAAAAAAACCCACTTAAAAACATAACGGTAACAAAGTATCATCCCACTTATACCCGCATCTAAAGGTCCACAATAAAACCCCAAGTTTGTGCTAAATGTGGTTTGCATCACATGCTTTTAATGGCAAACATCCATTCTTACATTGCAATTAAATAGATATTTTTCCTCACATGTCATTCATGTGCAAAAATAAAACTGTCATGCAAGGAAACATTCCTTCTTCAGACGACATGGTGAGTTCTGCCCATTTCTCTGCATAGATCATTTTCACCAGAAAAATAATAGTGCTTGCTCTGAGAAGGTGTCAAATGTGCTGCATGACCTAATTCCTCATTTACAGACTGCATGATTTTATTTCAGGCACAGAAACCTGGAGCTGGAAGCAGCATAACAAGTCTTGCCTGACCCACGTCTTTCTACTGTACTAGATGACGTTCTCAAAGAGCTGCATTGAAGACATGATATTTTCATCCTGTCGAGAAAACGGATGCGAAGGGAGAAAGTGTTACGCACAAAACTGCACACGTCGGCTCAAACAATACGGGGGACAAATACTGAGTTTACCTTTTGGCAGGTTTCTATGAATTCATCAATGGTCACCATGCCATCTCTGTTGCGATCCATTTTCTGAAAAAATGTTTTTTTTTTATGACAAGAAAGAATTCAGTTTTTAGTAGGTGGGTTCACAATTTTGAGTTTGTCAAGCTAATGTAAATGTCAGCAGCTATTACATGAGGTCTGGCATCTTTTTTTTCCTTTTTTTTTGACCTGAGAGCCCATTTGTGGCAAGTAGAGATGGCTGGATCAGGAGTCGGGGGTTTAGAGTTTGTGCTCTCACGAAAACAGAGAAGATCTCACAAGCAGTAAATAATTGATCATGGTAGATTGAATGACCTCTGCAAACTCTGCATAGTGACAAAGTGTGATTCGGTGTGATCGCAGCTGCCATCTTAATGTTTTTTGCATGTAAACCTACCGAAAACTTCTGTGGTCGTTTGAGTGGGAACACCAGCGAGCTTCCTTTCTGAAAAACTACAACGTGGGTGGATGCAATGCAGAGGTTTCGGAAAGCGTGATGTGTTCTCTACATGCTCTTGACCTTGAGTCCTGTGCTAAAGTGTAATTTGCTAATAACAGTTATCGGTAAAACTGAACACACATTTGAACATCATATGAAAATGACCGGTGTGATGCATCCTGGAGCATTTTGTGCCTTGTGCATTTCTAAAGGGAAACCACACCGCACTGTGGTTTTGGGGCACTGCGCATGCTTGCAATGCGCATGGTAACAGAGCTGCGCGAGACCCAGACCCAAAGTCAGAGTCCTTTAGCACATTCAGATATAACAAACCTGGAAGAATTTCTCCACATGTTCGAAGGGGGTATCATCCCGTACACTGGGTAAGGTGTACCTGCCCATCATGTCATAAATGGACGTCATTATTGCCAACATTTCCTGCAAGAAACCAAACAGACATGCAAGTACATCTGCAGACATAACGACACTGTGGAAAATTCATGCATATGTCACATATGGGAGAATTGTTTGTTGACTGCACCTCTTTAGTAATGTAGCCATCTTTGTTGATGTCATACAGATTGAACGCCCATCGCAGTTTCTCCGTAACAGAACCCCTAAGCAGCACAGACAGTCCCAGCACAAAGTCCTGTGAAGACAGGTAAAATGACTATGATTATTTTCTTTTTTTTTTTTTTTTTCAAGAAAAGAAAAACCTATTAAGATTACAGTCCTGCCACCTAAGACACTGAACTCACCTCAAATCGGATGGAGCCATTTCTGTCTATGTCAAAAGCGTTGAACAGGAAATGTGCATATGTGGTTGCATCTGAGGACACATAACGGATGAATGGCTGAACGCAACACACCTGTGAAATCTGACTGCTTACTCTACGCTGAGAGTCATGACTAATTTTTCTTATCTTACAATTGCTGACATTTGTGTCATGCGTATTTCAGCTTTGATAATCAATTTGAAGGAGGATCAAGCAACTTAATTCTGATTGGTCATGCATGCCAAAATTAACTTGGGAACATTTAAAAAGACATTAAAAGTTGAGTGAATCACTGAGGGCAGTACTGTAAGTAAGCACATGTTTGTTTAGTCAGTTACATGTCGTACCTCCTTGTGGGAAGAACTGTGAGTAAATTGTCTTGAAAGTCTCCTCATCCACGAGCCCGCTGGGACATTCCTATAATAAAAAAGGAGAGAAAAAAAAACATTCTAGTGGAATTTCTAACAACTTACTTCAAATCTCTGACGGAATTTAATTACCCCGAGTCACTGCTGATATCTGCCACATGCGAAAACAAACAAACATTTGATGCGATTATGCGAATCTCAAGAACAAACAGTAAAGCGAGTATAGCAAAGATTTATTAGGTGGTTTCACAGAAGTTGAATTTCCGTTTGGTTAGAGAAAAAAAAAATCATTCATATCCAATTTTCTGCTTGTTTTCCAGCATCATGCCATGCAGGACTATGACCACTAGAGGGAAATAAAGCACATGATGTCCACAAACACCACAGTTTCAAGGTGAAATCTTGACTGGGGCTTTCTGTGCCTTTAGGTTTGTCCACAGGATGCAGACCCCTAAATGTAGCCGGAATCGGTAATACCAAGCCCGATGGTGCATATTTATAACTAATTTCTAACATTTTGCAGACAACGTAAGTGATAAAAAACAGCACATCAGCAATGTGGAGAGAAAGAAGGCAGATAGCAGTAAATTTGGGGGGGAAAAAAGAAAAGAAATGATCTTAAAATTGCCAAAATTGAGTTACAGTGTTTCCACCCTCCAGGCTCTAAGTGTGTGAGTGTCCTTGTCTGCGAGCTTCTAATTCAAAGCAGGTTTTGAGTTGTGTTCACAACTTAATCATGTATACTCAGAGAAGGCAGCATGCAAATCAAAATCTTTGGTTTGAGATGTTGATGTGCACGGTCGTCTCTATGGCGACGCATAAAGCAAACAGAGAGAAGCACTCGTGCTTGCAAAAACCTTGAACGGTGGAGAGGCAGCTGAAGAACTTTGTTAATGATTGACAAGGTCATGCGCTTTAGATATATTTAGTATTTTTGACTTTCCATCGCAGGAAGGCACAGCTGATAAAAGTGATAAAAGTGAAAGTAAAAATGGCATCAGTGCTCCATAACACCATAACAGCGGCAGCACGACCATGACAACGTTATAATTAATTACACCTGTACTTCTGCTGCTGTGTACAGGTCAGAATCTCTTTTGGGAATTAGGTTACTTGAGGGCATTGTGTGGCGACTGCATCATAACCAAACCGAATGGCTTCGCTTACAGAGACCATTTCTCATGACAACCCATTATGTGCATCAGTTATGCCTCGCAAAGTCAATGAAACATTTGTTAAGCCGGCTCGAGGTCCTCCTCTTCTCCACTTTAATTGCAGTTTGCGGCCCTCGGAGGCACATTACAGCAGCTAGCTGTCGGCGTGCATTAGCGACCGCAGCAGACTGCAAATACGAGTTCTCCTGTCGTGCTAGCAGAGTGCAGGACGAGGCCGCACGGACGCGTCGGCAGATTGCTCATTTAGCGGCGCAGCATCGAATAATTGTCACGCATAAACCGATCACCCAGGAAAGCAGATTTGCCGCCGAAGTGATGCGGATAAAACGCGGCAATCGCGTGGCCAACATATGGCCAGAAAGACTTTTGCTAAAAGTTATCTTCATTTTATTCTTACTCCTGTGATGTGCTGGAAAGTATCTACCGCTGCTGAAACACCTTCAAGCGAGAATGAGCTACAAGCTGAAAAAAAAATAAAATAAAAAAGTATTCATAAACGTTTTTAAAAAGTGATCACAAGCAAAATAAATAAATAAATAAAAAGTGATCACTGTTTTAGACAACAGTGTGCCTTCACCTCTGGAGGAAATTTAGGGGGCGGGGGGGGCGTGCAATCCAAAGCCGTAAAGAAATGTTACTTTCTTCACATCCTTCCCATTCACTTCATTTACATTTATGGCATATTCACACACACACATACACACCTCTCAATCTCACATACACACATAAACACTTGATTTGAAACTGCATGTACCTTTCAATTACGCCTGTCCAACACTCATGCTAAACAAATGGCAACATGCACAACAAGGCAGAGCAAATGTCCCTCACTCTGCTGACTCTTACATTTTTGAAACCCCTGTAAAGAGACTGAAGCTCCTTCCTGGTGAACTGGGTCTGGGCCTGGAGCTGCTCAAGGCCCTCGGGTTGGTGACGCACCATGGAGAGTTCGAGGTCGCCGTCAGTGTTGTCTGCCAGAGGACAGAGACAAAGACAATGGGGGAGGTGGGAGACGGGGGGAGGGAGGGAAAAAGGGGGGGGGAATAGCAGTAAGACGAGAAAGAAAAAAGACAGGAGGGGAGGGAGAACAGTTGAAAATACTAGAAAACCAAAGAGACAGGAGGCAAATAATAATAATAATAATAATAATAATAATAATAATAATAATAATAATAATAATAATAATAATAATAATAATAATAATAATAATAATAATAATAATAATAATAATAATAATAACGATAATAACAAAATAACTGCAAATAACTGAAAATGATCACCGTCTTTACTCAAACAATATCAATTTGAAATCAGGAATGGAGAGGTTTAAGAGGGAAAGTTTAGACAAGGAAATAGGTGGGAGGTAAAAGAGGATGCACAATATGATAACAAGGTCAAAAGGCAGAAAAAGATGTGGGGGATTGTTCTAATAGAGAGGTGGCAAATGTTAGACTTAAACTTGTAGCATGGAAATAAAGATGTACTAAGAAAGAACAGCTCAGGGAAAACGTTTTTTTTTTTCTTTTTAATAAATCGTGGACACTTTGGACCAGTGATTCATAGCTTTGTGAAGAACTCGGGTGGTTTGGAGAAATGAGCATGCTTCTTTTTGTGTCATCTGTGTGTAAAGCAAACGCTTCACACTGAGAATTCTGAATTCTTTTGGGGGTAAATCGTAGCGTTGCAATAAGCTAGTGCCCGTCCATCTTGCCCTGAAACAGCCATTTGTTCCCCAGGAGGTGGTGATGGTCACTGTGGTGTGAAGGAGACGGGGCTCTACTCCAGAAGTCTTCACCCAGCAATCGTGACCTACTTTTGAGCAGAGGCAGCCACACAGGTGGGCGCAGGAGTCATCCAGGTGGTGTGGCTCCGTTAAAGAGAGAGAGAGAGAGAGAGAGAGAGAGAGAGAGAGAGAGAGAGAGGGAGAGAGAGAGAGAGAGAGAGAGAGCAGCTGAGGCTGAGGCAGCTGAGGCTGAGG
>CAAKHG010051160.1:18101-35185 GCA_901007715.1 Dactylopterus volitans
TGGCATTTCATCTCCTGGCCAGGTCATTTTAGAATCTCTCCCACAACTCCATCCACTGAGGGGCTCCTCCCCAGAGTCTATCCTGAGCTCCCTCTCCCTCTCTCTCTCTGTCTCTCTCTGTATAAGTGTGTGTGTGTGTGTGTGTAAAGGAATTTCTTCACTAATAGTCTGAGATTGACAGACCACGCTGGGTTTTTTTTTTTTGTTTTTTTTATTTGCTCAGTCATTTCAAGGATGCAAAGCTGTAAACCCCGGCATTGATCCATATCCGCTGATGGTCGGGATATGAGCAGCACTTAGAGCGAAGGAGCCGGGGCCCTGCCCTGCGTGGCGCTGCCTGCGTCTGCTGCGTCGCTCAGCGATGCGCAGTCAATAACTCAAGACGGAGTCACTCAAAGCTGGAAAAACAGTGCTTTGTTTATGGGCTGCAGAGTTGTGAAGTTGATGCGACGGTGTGCGGCGCATCTCGCCGGTCGTTTTTTTTTTAAATGTATTTTTTTTTTTTACTTCCTTTGAGCACATGGCGCCGTGCGTGTGCAGCGTGCTGCGAGCGCAAGGGAGAAAAACGCACTTTCCCGCAGGTCCGGTCGTTGCTCAGATGTGAATCTGTGCAACAGCGGAGGACTGAGGGAGAATATTAGCGTGGTTCACAAGTGATGACGCTGCACATCATAATGGACTCAGAAGGGCGGTGGAGGGCAGATCAATTGTGGAGAGGTAAAATATTGGGAGGGAGGGAGGGAGGGAAAAGTGGGCCAGGAGTGCATTTTGATAGCCGGGGAGGTTCCATGCAAGTTAGAGACTCCAAATGGTCTCAAGGCCCAAGTTAAACAGCTTCTACTGAAATAATGAACCCTGATCTGATCGCACCACTTCAGAAGTGCAAAAGAATCAGCCAAAAGAAAATGTGAAGCCGGAGTAAAGAGCAAAGAGTTGCATTTACTCGTTCGGCTGCAAAAACTAAGAAACTAACAAAGAGGTTTTGAACTTTGCCACACTCAACGGCGAAATCGGTGCAGTGTGAAAAGGAAAATCACATCCTCACGCAACATAAAAAGAGCAGAAGCTGCTGCTGAGTCGGCGCAGAAATGGTTGCAAGGAAAAAAAGGGCAACCCAGCCTCGCCGAGCTGGCCGCCGCTGCATGGCAGCATGCAACCGAGAGGGTCGGTGCGAGTGATGCAGCCGTCGCAAAAGGGAACGAACCACCCCGGCGGTCGCTGCCGGGTCCTGTGCCGGGACCAGGCCGCCTCCCACAGCAGAGACCGCTGAGCTATTCTGCCCCTCCCCCTCCCATTTTAAACATCTAACATTTATGCAAAGTTGCATTGGAACTGACTTTGTGCTTTTATCTGAGCACATTTTTTTACGCAATTATTCATATTCCCACTGGAGTGTGTTTTCTCTTTAAACCACTTTCACTTGAACTGCCCGGTTCTCGCTCCACCCCTGATGAAAAACCGTCGATTGTTATTTACCGTTTATCAAAAATACACAAGTAGCACAATAGTCATGTGCAAAGATCCAGGGATAACTGCTTTGGCTAAATAAAAGAATTAAGATGTGGCTCTTGCGGTACGCAGAGGGTTTTTTGTTTTGTTTTTTGTTTGCGCAAATGTGTTCAAAAGTGACCTAAAACAGATATCGTAGACTACTCAGATTACGTTTTGTGTTTTGCTGCAATCCCACTTCTTCCTTCATCCGGCTCCTAAGATGCCGCCAACGGTCATCCCTTGCCCACGAGGGTGGATTCTTAAAATAAGATTAATTTGACCTTTGCTAGACACTCAGCCATTACAAGAGCATGCAAGATGCATGAGCTGATTGTGGGACTCGCCTGCCATAAAAAATAATGCAACATTACGCTGTTTAATGCGCCTTAAGTGCCGACCTATCCCGGTTCTTCTATTAAATACAGACTTGAAGAGTCAGACTTTTAGGGAAGGCAGCCTTCACAATCAGACTTTAATGACTGAAGCGAGAGCAGCGTTACAGCCCCACGCCCGGACCCATCAGCCCACACGAGCTCTGGACGTCACACACACACCTTCAGCTTTGCCTCCTCTGCATCTTTTCTAGGCGCGTTCGTAATCCCCTCTCGTCGTTAAGTGTTTCATCTCCTGGCGGGAAGTTATCTGGCGCGTTTTGGATCACCAAATGGTGATTTAAAGCCATTTTACCATCTTTGCACAGTGTGGACTCATTTGTCACTAGCAGCTGCTATGAGACGTCCACGGTGTAGATATGACGAAGAGCACATATGACATTGTATCAAAATTAGTATCTTCTGCTGTGCAATGACCCGAATGGGGAACATGCAGGAAGGCCAGCAGATGCCAAAAATGAAGATTTACTTTCTTTTACTTTAAATGCTTAACTTTATATTTCAGAATAGTTTAAATTTATATTGCATTTTTTCCACAGCCTGCACTTTTTTTTAAAAAATTGCTTTTACTGTTGACTATTATTTGTCTATTTTTATGCTTTGACTTTATGTTGTTTGCCATTCATTGTGGACAGCACAGAGAGAATTTCATCGAACAGGGGAAACGTGGTCCTTAGCGTGCATATGACAATAAACAGTTTGAATCTTACTTCATTACTTAACCAGTTTACGTCCCATTTTTTTTATGATGCAGTCTAAAAAAACAGATTGTAGGCCATCACACACCAACAATATGTTGCAAACGGTTTAGAGGTTTGGAGTGAATGTTGAAAAGGCTTCTTTTTTGACTGAGAACGTTCGCAAGGATACTGGATGAGGCCATCTTTGAATGGCCGTACTGTAACAGGCCATGAGCGGACTTCAAGGCCAACCAGATCCAAAACGATACGAAAGTTTGGACTCCTGGGCCAACATTTGTAATTATGTTGCCATAACTTCCATAATCACTGAGACAGAAAAGTCATATATCATGTTGTACGTTGCATTATTGAGCCCAACATCCCAAGATGTTAAAAAAAAAAGAAAAAGAAATCCATTATTGAGGAGAGCCGATGGTGCAGGAGACATTCGGGTGCTTTTACGTTTGCAGACCAGTAGATGGGGATGAAGTCATTACACAGTGCAGCAGATCCACTTAATAAAGACACGACCACACAAACATCTCAAACGTGCAACTCCAATGGATAAAAATAGTGGATAGGAGTGGATAGTGAGGATGCATTTGAGCCCATTGAATGCAGCGCTGAGAATTGAGCGATTGCATATTCTATGGAATCCTTCTGCAGATTTACTTAAAGGGCCTCATCCATAAAAGATCAAGGCCATCCGCTTAATGATGTCCGAATATACGCATGGGATGTATGGTTATTTTAATTACTTAATGTGTCTTTTTTTTTTTTAGAGGCGCAAACATTTTAACATGACGCCTTGTATGCCATCAGATTATTTGTTCTGGTGTTTTTCATCGTTGTATGCAATGCACAGCGCCGTCTGTCTGTCGGCTGAGAGAGAGACAGAAAGAGAGAGAGAGAGAGAGAGAGAGAGACAGGGCGAATGAGAGAGAGAGTGGGAGAGTCAGGATGGCAACAGCAGGTCATTTGCTGCGCTTCACTGTATCTGTCAATGAGGCAAATTGAAGCGCAAAACATCCCCGCAAGCAAATGACGCCGTGTGCGCATCCATCCACACGACAGGGACCCGCGGTGCTGCCGCGCAGACGGAGGCCGCGCGTGTAAACATCTGTCCCGCCTGTCGTGTCCACGCGCGCCATGTCTGCGGCGTCTGCGCGCGCGGGAGGGCAATGTCAATAATTCAGACGAGCCAAGAAAACGAGGGCAGGCCAGCAGAAGACGCCGCGCTGCCGAGTTTAAGAAAGTGCCTCCTCTCCTGCTCTGCGGTGCGCAAACGAGATGGGAGGGGGGCCAGTATGTGCTGCACGTGCGGCATCGTTTTTTTTTTTTTTTTTCTTCAACCGTGCCTTTAAAATCCGGAATGAACGAGGGAAGATGAAGAATCACACTTCCATTCTTTTGGGAGACGAACGGGGAATGAAAGTGAAAGTGGAAGTGGCAGCGGTGCATTCACTGACCGGTAGGGAATTGGAACGTAGTGACGTGAGGTGAGGAGAGAAGTCTGTGGACGTTGGAAGGGGGCTGGGGGTGGGCAGTGGAAGAAGGCATATAGAATTTTAAATGTGGATCTACTGTTGATGGGGCAGACGCTTTAAAATTCATGAATTCATGCAGTGAAGACCTCCTGCCGTATCTGGCTGCTTCGCTCCGCTTTCGAGTCCGCCGCCCCACCAGCCCTCCGCCCTCGCTCCCCCCCGCCGCACGCAGTCATGCAGATGTTCAAACATCCTGCGTCGCCGCCCGTCTCTGGACGCGCATCTACCTGGCCCCTGCTGGGTGGTGCTGGCTATGATCCACTTCACCAGGCAGCACTTCATCAGGGATTTGCGCGAGAAGCGCGGCTTCTGCCACTTGGAGCCCTCCGGCTGCCCGCCCGGGTTGGGGTCTTTCCCGTTGGTGTCGGGCAGCAGGTCGCCATCCACCTCCTTCTCATCGGCCTGGAGAAGACAGAGAAGACACTGTCCTCACGGGGCTTCCTGAGCTGTGTGCTCGCGCATCAGTCAGGAAAAACAACAATAACAACAAAAAAAAAACACCTGAAGTGTTGATGCGTGTGTTTCGGAAGCCACAACCATAAAGGCAACCATGCGGACGTATTCCCGGAACATAACCACGGGTTGTTTGGGTTTGCGCTCACGAGCAAAGCAGAAGTTAAAAAAGTTTTAAAAAAAAAAGTCTGTTTCTTTTTAGATGATCCGAACTGTCACAAGGAACGCTGATGAAACGTGGCAGCTGGCGGTGAGCGCCTCGTGCCCCCTCCGCCCCGCAAACACCTCCGCGCTGCTCCGACTCTGATTGGCTGATAGTGGCGCCTTTGTTGGTCAGCATCGTCTGGTGATGGGGATCAGGGAAGGGTGGTCAAAAATATGACAGCCAATCAGAAGCAGGGAGCAGGGCTGGTCCTCACACAGTGAGAGGGGGGGGGTGATGCTTTATCGGACCTGACTCATTTGATTCACTTGCATTCAACCAAACGCCGTGATTCTGATAAGGATTGTAGAATCTGGGAACAGTAGTTTGAGAATAAAATGGCATATTAAATAAGGCATTTTAAGTGTTTCAAAAACAAGCACGCACAAATGTAAGTGTATCCGTGTCTCTGTCCCGCCAAGTTGAAGGAATTCAATCGCCATTTTGCTCCTCTCTCGTCCAAATCAAGCCAATGCTCCTTGCGAATCACACCGATTTGCCATAACTGCACGTGCGTGCGGGAGCGTGACATGACATTAGGGTTTGTTTTTTTTGATCTGCGGTTGTGTTGTGCAGCGAGTCTGACGTGGCTCCCGGACAAGCTGCAGGAGACATTTGATCGGCCGGCAGGGACGAACAGATCAGTGATCAAGCGGTCTGCTTCTCTGACATCAATAATGTGCCGCACGCCAACGTTTAGTCTCCCTTATGTGATTGACAGACACCCAGAGACTGCATTTGTGTCAAGCAACACTGGTTATGGAGGAGCGAATTCACGCAGCTCTGCAAACATCGTAATTATGACGCTTTGCACAGACCAACAAATCTTGGACGCCTGAAGTTGACTGTCTAGAAAAGGAGAAGGAAGCATAAGAAATCTAATATTCCCACATGCGGCACGAGCAGCTCTGAGAATAGAGACATGCAAGCTTCCATTTCCACTCTTATTTATTATCACAGAGCATCTTGTCATCTGACACTGAGAGCACGTTCATTGATCCGATATCCAGATTCATATTTCAGTGATACTTTTTGCAGTCAGGGAACTTAAAACATAATATAGTAAAATAGCTTAGATAATCATCATAACGAAGAACCTTCTGTGATAACCACACACGTCTTTATCTCACTTTTTATTGCTGTTTTTGTACATCGCATGCAGCATAACCGCTCCATTCATTTCCATAGAGCCTTTCTGATAGCAGGAGATCCATTAGATTCGGTCTGTCCGGCGCTATTTTACTCCCTTTGCTGTCTTTAGACCCAGACAGAAAATCTTTTTTTATGCTCCTGCTTCATTTTTTAATCTTCCTTTTGTTTTGCAACCTCTCATCCAAAACAAAAGGCAGCATAAATAGAATAGCAGAAGTTGTTTAGGACTTAATGTATAGATACTGTGAAAAAAAAAGAAGATAGACAAAGCTGCCACATCTGGAGCTTCGAGGTCCCTTTGGTCATCTCTTTGAATATGGAAGGACACCAAAGCATGCGGAGCATTAAGAATGTCACTCAATAATTCACACTTCTTAAAACCGCATCAATAAAAGATCAGAGCTGGCTGCCGTGCCGAGTGATAACGGCGCTAAGACTGATGTTTGATGGACCATCCAGAAGCCTGATAAACAACTGGACGCACACACACGCACACATGCACACACAAACACTCTGTACACCCAATGCACTTAATCACAGTACAAATCCAATATGCATTTTGCACATGTGTGCAAATGCACAAAGCAGTCCTGTTCTCTAACATTCATCATCTGCAGTCTCTCTAGCTGATCTTGAGCCCCAAAATTCTCCAGACATTAGACAGATTAAAACAATAAAATCTAGTGTCTGCAGAGACGGTTTTCCTCTTCCAGCTCAGTTGCAAAGTCAGATGCTCTTGGTTCTTTCAGTCAAATGAGAAACTCAGCGTGGCTCCCTTCAACCTGCTTTGATTTTCCAATGCGGCTCAGATGTTTAAACTCCACTAAATGACACAATAGAGACAGAAAAATACTGCATGCAGCTTGTCATAAAAATAAAAAAAAAATCTCTTTAAAGTTTTACATACCACTCTGTTTGCATTTTCTCACTAAAAACACATGATTCTGTTAGTTAGCTAGTCAAGTTATTTGCCAAAATGGAGACACTGATAAATATTCACTGCACCTGCATTCTGTCTGTGTTTTTTTCCCCCCCTGTTGCTGTTTTTGCAGGAAATCGGTGCCAACCTCCTCCTCCTCCTCCTCCGCTCCTCGGAAGAGCCTCAGTGAGCTGCAGCGGCAGGCGGAGACAGAGGGAGGACAGCCAGCCGGAGGAGGAGCAGCTGCTGCTCGCAGACCTGAGATCAGATCGCGCCGCCGCCGCTGCGCCGCGCCGCGACCACCACGTCTACGTGTTGCGCACGAACGAGGGCGCCGACCTGAAAGAGTGCGGGGTCCTCAGCGTTTCAGCTCTGGAGGCGGGCAATTTATAGAGCAGCCGACGGATGCGCGGATGCTCATCGTGACAAATGTTATTGGAAGTGGCAGACGTATTATGACCCGCAGTGCTGATGTGTGGGCACGAGCTCAGACGCTCCTCTCCAAGGAAATTAAAAAGGATTGCTTTTTTTTTTTTCTTTTTTTCTATGGCTCGCTGTGTGCTTTAGCTTTGGGTATGATGCTGCCCAGATATAATAATAATAATAATAATAATGATAACAACAACAGTTTCTTTATCGCACTGCAGCTCTTATTCCAGTCATGGTTAGAAAATTTGGGGACAAATTGTGTTGCATAGATGGACAAAAAAGATGACTTGAATAAAGACCCTAAATATTTGTGGGCCAATCATTCTCCTTTTACACATTTTGCCTAATGAGTTAATCACTCGTACTAATTTCGTAAAGGTTATACGGTCAGCTATTATTGTGCGATGGGGATTTGAAGGTGAATTTAGGCTAATTTCTCCTTACTCGCCTGCAGACGGCTGGGAACGGTGTATTCATTTTGACTTTGTGCGATGGAATTACATTCCAGCCGCCGCACGCTTTGCACCGTGCATCAGTGGCGGGCTGGTTTCACGTTTACCAGAAATGAATATGAGTGCAGGAAGCTGCCCAAAATATGCCCCGACATTTCTCCTGTGTCTGCTTAAGTGCCTCTTCTCAAATTGTATTAAAACTCTCCCTCTCTCTCCCTCTCTCACTTTCTGTTTGTGTGTGTGTGTGTGGGTGTGTGATGGGGCTTTAAATGTTCACGGGGAATCTCGCAAAACCTAGACATAAAGAAAGACGGGCTGCCTAATGCACTGCAATCACTCAATACATTTCACTTCATGGGCCACCGAATCCTCGTTGTTTTGCTCTTTCTGTTATCAGAAAAACTCTTAAAACTGGATTCGGCCGTCAAAAAAAAAAAAAAGGCGGCGGTGAAATGTTTAAGAGCTGCTGTTAAAGTTATACGTGAAGGAAAAAAACCAAAACAAACAAACAAAAAAAAAAAAACAACCTCCACCCTCCCCACACAGACCCACCCACAGGTCTGTCTCACTCCTGCAGACGCCGAAGCTATTTTTAGCCTCAGAAGTTCCAGAGGGCCTCCGGTTTCCTTGGTGCCTCGCACAGCGGCTTCAGGGTTTAAGCGAGGATGTGTGTTCAGACAGATGCGCGTGGGGGAGTTTCTTTTATTTCCTCATGAATGTTGCATCTTTTTTTGGGGGGTGGGTGGGGTGAGAGTTGTCACAAACGATCACGCGAACGGCTGCACACGCACTCACACTTTTCCCACCAGCTGCGCCTCAAATATCCTCCCATTCCCGTGCTGAGGCGAGAACGTATAGCCGAATGGGGACACATTAGCATGATTAACATCAGCTATGAGAGTTATATGCAGCCTCATATCAAAGAAGACATTGAAAGTTTTATGAAGTTTGCAACCCTTTTTTTCTCTCTAAAGGGGTCCAAACATACAAAGCAAAAACAACCACGTGTTTTTTTTCCAGGTTTCTTCCAAACTGCAGGGGATTTTCTGTCTCTTTCTAGATGAGCCCCTCAATCATCCTCACCCATCTGCATACTCATCCTCTCCCGAGGTTTGGCTCCAATTTGACTGAAAAGTGTCCGCCTGGCATTTCAGGCCCGTTCCGTTGGCTGGATCCAGACAGCTACTGGTTCAAATCGTTTGAACTTCCCCGTTCAATCCGGACGCCGCCGAAGACGTGGTAAAACATCCATTTACCGTCTGCTGGCCCCACTCAGAATTTCCTGACCTGTGAGGCTTACAGGAATCGTAATGTAGCATTTTAATTAACTCAACAGTCCTAATCTGTCCCCTGTGTTAATTACATGGAGCCCTGAGCAGGCACCACGGAAGGTTGCAGGTTAATTACACTGAGCGCCGTCACGTAACTCGCTTCCCACCAAACCTCAGTGGATGCGGAGAAAAGTTTCATATCCAATCGTCTGTCTCCTTTTTTTCCAGTCATTGCACATGAACAATAAACCGTCACCGTACCTGCACTATAAAGCTGTGTTATTGGATTGGACGGTGTTGTTGTGCGCAGTATTTGGACACTTGATATGACCTTTACACACAAACCTACAGATATATTGCAATGCAATTGCTTTGATTGAGTGCTCGTTTGATTGCTAGTTGGAAACAGGCTTTCATCCTATCTGCTATCCATCATAAGACTCCTTTATGCTTTTTTGCTGTATTTTACCTCGTGTTATTTACAGTTGTTCCCTTGCGCATCACTTGTTGTTGCGCTTTCTTGCCGTTAGTTGTTTTCAAATGTGTCTCAGTTTATCGGTCCTATTTTTGCCCCCTTCCCACTTCCTGTTACGACCCGTCGGCAAGGTTTTGAAGCGCGATTCCCATGAGGCACGAGGCCCCTCTCAAACCGGCCTCCACGATCTCCTCGCTACCCGCTCCGGCTCTGTTTGCGCGTTCTCATGGCGACGACTGAGCCCGCGTCAGTGCTGACTTACTGACCCCCGAGCGACGCCTGAACGCGTGCGTCACGGGACGGGCGCCTCGCAAACAAGTTCCGCGCGTCCACCACCTTTCATCCAGCCACAAACGGAGCAGACTGAGTGGGAGTTGGGAGGGTTTGCGAAAGGGCCATGATGCTCTACTGGATGTCCTTTTCACCCTGATGTACTTCATTTGATGCCTGAATCGACAATTTTAATTCAACATAGGTGTAAATAATGAACTTACTGATTAGCAGATTTGATTTATAGATTATTCGAACATCGTTTATCAGCAAGTTAACCTCAGACAGTGACATCGACGTGGTGTAATATAACATTTAAACCCTATTTGTGTTCATTTTACAACAGAGAGCACGGTGACTGATCGTAAATCCCACTGGTCACGGTTCCCTTTCAGATGAGCATTTAAATTTATTTTTTTTGCCCTCAGTTTGTAATCTGACGTCAACATGGCTGAACACACTGTGCAGAACCCTGCGCAGGGTACTACTTGGCAATCACAGCACATTTTGTATTGAATTACTGGGATATTAGTAACGCCTGCGCTTTTCCCACTAAGTGACTGTGGAAAAAGGTCAGTCCCCCCATGCTTGATTTTCATTTTGGACACCAGATGTCAGCAGCGTCTACGAGAACCTGCAGAGGCAGCAGCGGGCTTGGACTGTTTGGAAGGTTTCAGGAGGAAGACTTGGAGGAAGAAGACAAGAACTCGTGAATGTGACTGCTGGAGCTCCAAAGGCAGACCATAAAACCATCAGCCATTTACTGTGCATATATGCATCAAACACTGAATTTTTTTGTCCTCACCCATTTATGTGGAGTGAATCTCCCTTCTCTCGCTGTTTCACATAACCGCAGCCTCTCATTCAAATTTGAAAATGAATTGAAGGGTAATAACTTCATTCATAAAGCACATTTAAAAACACAGCAGAGCATGACAAAGTGCTGTGAAATTTAATGACGGAGAGGATGATACGGTGGAACGACCAATGACCTGCTCGTAAATGTGTCAGCCTCATAACACCAACACACACTCATAGGATGTGAGTCTTTCTTTATCAGGCACATTCATTTTAAAATCCTAATTTTACTCCATACCTGACTCGCTGTAACCATTGCTCACTGTTGCGCCCAGAATTATTCAAATGCTTCATATGATACTGTTTTTTTCTTGAAGGAAGACCAAAAACCTGAAAGAGCAGGGTCTCCTTTGTGGCACTGATGTTCCTTCTATCTGGGAAAGAGCTTTAAGTATGTGTTTTAATAATTGGTGAAGGCCAAACGCAGGATGCTAGAAGTATTAGGTCATGATGAAGTTTAGTTCCTGCCGGACATTTGCTTTCATTGTGCAAATCGCCAAATGATTTTGTTTATCCCGCAGCAACAATGATGACTGAGTGGGCAGAGAGCATCGCCATAAAAAGAAACAGGAAATCTGTTTCTGCTCACAGATTCCGCCTCGGTCCCAAACACACTCACGCGTGCGGGCGTGTACACACACACACACACACACACACACACAAGCACACACGCACATGCATAGTTACTTGACAGCACAGTCTTTGCTACACTGACTTAAATTTGTTTACAGGAAATCTATCCTCGACATAAAAAGGAGGTAAGTCTCCACAATGTGGCTGTGTAGTCACTTTCTCTCTCTCTCTCTCTCTCTCTCTCTCACTCACACACACACACACACACACACACACACGCACGCACGCACGAAAAGTCACATAAAATGGATTTACATTTTTTTGCAGTTACTCTGCAGAAGATTAAGAGTTGAGCAGCGTGGACTTTCCTGCAAAAACAAACACGCTGGAATATCCATAGTCCGCCTCGGTTTCCTGGCTGAGATGTGACGTCTGTCTGGAGGGAAGGACGGCTGGGGCGAGAGTGGGGGGGGGGGCCCATTGAGATTCCCTCACTATCTGCTGAGGATGTGAAAGGCTGAGGCTGCCTCTGCACCACCCCCTTCACCTCCCCACAGTCAACAGGAAGACTGGAGGCCAAGGAGAGCAGACACACTCTGCAGGAGAGGAAGGACGTAGAGGTCCGGCAGTACAGTCAGAACAAAGGAATCCCACCAAGCCAGAGGAATGAGCAAGAATCAGAAAGAAGTTAAGAAAATCCAGTCCGTTTACTTGCAGAACTTGGAAAAACTAAACCAAGGGATAAAGCAGGACAAGAAAAATTGGAAACCAAAAGAGGGAGAGTTTGCTGTGCAAACAGCCATGGAGAAGCTGCGACAGCCTCCCATAGGAGGACAAGTCACCAAGAGCTCAGCGCACAGGATCAGCAGAGATCTGACCTGCTCCATCTGCTTGGATCTCTTCAAGCAGCCCGTGTCTTTGCCCTGTGACCACACCTTCTGCCAGGGGTGCATTGAGGGATACTGGAGCGGTCCCCGGGGCCATGGGCAGGGAGGCACCGGCTCCTGCCCCCAGTGCAGGAAGGTTTACCCCGGTCAGAGCTACAGGCCCAACCGCATCGTCGCCAACATCGTGGAGAGCTACTGTCAGGGGCTGGAGGAGAGCGGGAGCGCAGGCCGGCTGGCAGATGTTGCTGTGGAGAAGACCCCTGCTCCGGTTCCACGCTGCAGCAGACACAGAGAGGAGCTGAAGCTTTACTGTGAGGAGGACCAGGAGCTGGTGTGCCTGGTGTGCGGCGTCTCCCAGGAGCACCGGAATCACACCATGATTTGCGTGCAGGAGGCCGAGCAGAAGTACAGGGTGAGTCCACTTCGAATTTGTTTGTCACGAAAGGATGATTATTACAAAGGAAACGCTAAAGATTGTGTCGATACCCTCAGCGACTATAAAGTACCTAAAGTGCATGATGCCTCCAAGATTGCATCAGGAATGTCAAAGGGTTGGGCACAAATGAGTCACTGCCCGGCCTTTGTTTCCGACTTACTTGTGCCGATAAGCAGAAGTAGAAACAACATAAAGGTAAAAACAAAACAAAAGCACAGGAGCTGATAACTACCAATACGGGAATGCTATCTGTCTTTGCATGCACTCATATAACCATTAGAGGCAGTGATTCTGAAGTGAGAGACAGGTGAGCTGGCTGGCTTGCGGCGACGTTGTCGACGCCGATGATGTCTCTGTGCCTCCAGGCGTCCCTGAACGGCTCCATGGACTCGCTGAAGGCTGAGCTCAACACGGCGCTGCAGTGTGACCGCGAGGCCGAGGACGAGGTCAAGAAGCTCAAGGTGAGAGGGGGGCCACTTTGGCATGACTTGTGAGGCTCCGCGTGCAGACGCTGAGATCCCCCGAGAAGTGTAAAGCTAAGCGCTCGCTCCCAGTGACGGTGTCCGTCATCCTCCACCCACTCAGGAGCACACCGCTGACCTGAAGCAGCGCATTGAGGCCCAGTTCAGCGACCTGCACCAGTTCCTCTACCAGGAGGAGAAGCTGCTGCAAGTGAAGCTGAAGACGGAGGAGCGGCGGGAGCTGATCCGCCTGGACGAGCACAAGGCCCTGCTGTGTGTGGAGATCTCCCGGCTGCAGAGGGCCGTCCACGAGATAGAGGACAAGCTGAGGGAGCAGGATCCCTTCACTCTGCTCCGGGTATTTTCAGCTCATACGAACTTCACACCCGACGAACGGGGGCCCCATCTGGAAGTTATGAGCAGCATGATGAGTCAGCTCTGGAGATGATTATGCAGAGATTTGCTGAGCTCTTGATTTCAGACTTGTTTGTTCCCAAAGATTTATTTTTTTCCCCCTTCTTTTTCCCCCCAGCTAGTTGAAAGGTTTATAATTCCTTCAGCCAGCAAACACACAAATCTGTGCCAAGACATCAAACAGGCAACCATCATCAGCGCTTCAGATTTAAATGAGCAGGGTGTGCCCATTTTGGCTTTTCTGTTAAGTTTATATAAACCCATGTTGGTAATGTGAACACGCGTATATTTCAGGGTCAAAGCGCTGCTGCTTTCTAATAACAAAAGGCCGAGTTTATTGGACAGGATGTAGACCAGTGAGCTCACTTGCTGATCTGGAGGATAAGAAGTTTAGTTCAGGCATGGGGCCGCGCTCCAGCCAAGGCAGCGGGACTTTCCCCGCGGCCGCAGGGAGATCCCGCAGGGTGGGAAAGCGTGAGCTCAGACATTGATGTAATGTGGAAAAAGCCTTCTCTTCTTTCAGATACAACAAAACTAATCGTCATCCTCTGTCTGCCCTTTCCTGTTTATTCTTATTCTTATTCCAGAGCATCAAAGTTCTGCTCCAGAGGTGAGTGTGGGAATAGCTGACCTATTTAATCACGGGCATGGTTTGCTTTTATTCTCTCCCTCTCTCGCTCTCTCTCTCTCTCTCTCTCTCTCTCGCCTGACTGTTTCGACTCTGCTTGTGTTGGCAGACCATCGCTGAAGTTTGAGAAACCTGCTTTTACGCCTCCCAGCCTGTGCGAGGGTCGCTTTGCGGGGCCGCTGCAGTACAGAGTGTGGAAGTCCATGAGGGGCAGCATTTACCCAGGTACTTCAAATGTGAGCCACAAGCACGTTAATCCCCTCGACGCCATTCGTGAAACAATCTCCTGATGTCGCCTGCTTTTAGTTCCAGCGGCCATCACGTTTAACTCCAGCACAGCCAACCCTTGGCTCAGCCTGACCTCCTCCCTCACCTGTGTGCGCTACCAGACCTTCAACCACACGGTGCAGGACAACCCCTACAGGTTCAACGCCGCGCTGTCGCTGCTCGGAAGCCAGGGTTTCACCCACGGACGCCACTACTGGGAGATTGAAGTCTACAGCAGCACGGTGTGGACTGTGGGAGTGGCCCGAGAGTCGGTGCCCAGGAAGGGGGTCATCAAAGCCCTTCCAGCTAACGGCTTCTGGACTCTGTCCCTCTCTTATGGGATACAGTACATGGCCGGCACATCCCCTCCAACTGTTCTGTCCCTGGAGGAGCCGCTGGCCAGGATTGGAGTGTACCTGGACTACAAGAGAGGCCTGGTGTCCTTTTACAATGCAGAGAGCATGACGCACCTGTACACCTTCAGGGAGAACTTCATCGAGACCCTGTATCCATATTTCAACCTGGGCTTTCTGGATAAAGTGCATGAAAACGAGCCTCTCAAAGTTTTTCTACCAAAGATTTAGCAAAACCGGGAGGAAGCACAAAGTGGAGAAACGTGTCTCATTCTTGGTTGAAGGTTAACATGAAATCAAACTTTCTATTGCACAGAATCAAGATTCAACTTTGGATTTTAATTGTACAGCTGATAATAGCACACGTATTTTGTCACATTTGAATTTGTAACACTTTTGCGCTTGTAGACCGGATCTACTGCCGCACATTTCAGTCCAGCGAAGCGGGGCTTCACTGAGGAACGAGTGGCTGGCTGACTCGTTCCTGACTCGAGGCTGTGCTATTGTACTTCATGATCGTTTCTGTCTTCAGCATGATACACGAATACATTCAATAAAACATATTAATCACTTAATAGTGCGGATGGTTGACGAATGAATGATTCGATGAATGAATGACACGACATATTAGTAGATGATATGGCATCTTCATACTGATGATGTATTTGGTGCATGGGAGTCACTAGCAGAACGAGCGGTACAACCAACTTGGGTTTAATAAGTTTTTTTTTTCTGTTCACTTATGTGCTACATGCAGATCTGTTTACCCTGGTTAAGTGGAACTTGTTTTCCATGGCTCTCATCTCTTAGAAAGTGTATCCAGAGTGTGCTCATTCCAATAAATACAACATCAGGTGTTGAAGGACTAGTAATCCAAACTCCTAAAACTAAGGGATTAATTGATTAGTTGTCACATATCTAATGAATCACCACTTATTTAGAGTCATTTAAATCAAAAAGTCTCTCTGATTCTTAATTGTCAATATTCTCTGGTTTCTTTAGTCCTCTGTGCGAGTTGGGGCCATTTGAGGATTTGGGGAATTCCCTAGGGAATCCCCACCCGACCCCCATTTCTGGCATTTTAAAGATAAAACAACTGATTGATCAATTAAAAATAATTGACAGTTAAAAAAAAAAGCCCTACTGTTCATCCTAATCATTAAGAGTAACTTTGACAGCTATTCTTTTTTGGATTGTGCAGATTGTGTTGTGCCTTCGTGCACTTGCGCAACACAAATAAAACAGGCCAGGGTGGCGCAATATGTATACGCATGATGCTCTTCCATTAATAAACAGTGCAGGCTAGGAAACACTGATGTAAACAACTCATGATTTTTAAATAAGCTTCATGTTTTATGAGAAGGGAAATGTAGTCAGTACAATTTTTTCAGGCTTCATTAATACAGTCAGTGTTTTCTGGCAAGTTATGGTGAAAGTAAACATGACTTTGTTTCAAAAAAAAAAAAAAAATTAAAGAAAAAAAATCAATAGGGCACCTTTAATACCAAAAAGCAGAGTTTCAAGTTTGCTCCTCTGTCTAAACCCGACGTCACTGATGAGCGTATTTTGGCGCTGCGTTGCACCTGTGACCACGCCCACTGGTGAGGTCACGTTGCGCTAATGTACACATTTGAAAATAAAATTAAAAAAGGCATCCCTAAGCCGAAACGAATGAAGCTCAGTTGCTCTTTAAGGTCCGATTTGAGAACGCACACTGATTAGCATGAGCATGGGGATGTAGAAAAATTTCGGATATATTCTGAAACATTCGGACAAAAAAAGAAAAAGAAAAAAGCACTATAATAGAGAAGGCAAAGAATAGTGTGGGGGAATATTAGTGCACTGCAGATAAAGTGAAGCAAAGACGCGGATGGAGAAAAAGCAGATTGAGCCGACTGCATTGTGTTTGTTAGAAGAAATCAACTTCCTTTAACCTCATGATTAAAGACACGGCAAAGTAATATCACAATATATACACTTTATATCTCCACACATTTGACACCATCAGCTCATTAAAGGCTGCGTATGGGAAATAATTCGGTCTGGGCCTTTGTTTTCCATCCTATGTTGCTACAAACTGCGGGAGAGCAAATATGTAATTTCTCCACATGGCTTCTCTCTCTCTCTCTAACAGACGTGACTGTAACTTATGTGGGTTGGTGTTTGTGGTACGAATCCATGCATTCGCCGCTCGCTTGGAATGGGTGTGACCGACAAAATGTTAGGGGTGAAGTCTCCATTTAGGTTCGGGGTAAGTTTAGAGTCACTTGCTTGCATGTAACGTGTCCTGGAACTTTGTGCTTGTGTATTGCACGTGGAAGCCTTTTTTACTGATGCTATCATCCGAGTGAAATTTTAACAGGATGGCGTCTCCGGCCGAGTAAATCTCCTCTGGAGCCTGAGGAGAAGAAAAGATACAGACACACACACACACACAAAAATGAAGAGTAACAAAGAGCTATTTGAGACACTCA
>CAAKHG010051160.1:54394-68409 GCA_901007715.1 Dactylopterus volitans
CCTGCTACGGAGGATTTGACCTCTACTTTGTTTTGGACAAGTGAGTGGCTTTAGCATTATCACAGAGGATGACCAATAGGGTCACCAGCAGTTTTTAGCATGTGACTGAGTTTTTTTTTTTTTATATCTTGTGTAAAATGAGAATTTTGCAGGTTTGAGCTCCCCTGGAGACTAGATAAATCATTTGTAGCCACAAGTAAAGCAATGAGTCTCAAAGCAAAGTTTTAGGTTCCTTTCAGGCCAGCTGGCCCAGATGCTGGATGTGCTTATTTTGAAATGTCACATGCTCAGCTGATTCGTCTGCACACGCGTCGCAATTTACTTATTTATTTTTACCGCTCCATCACTCTCTGTTTTGTGTCAAGTAAATCTATAAATACCTTAAAATAGATTTGTCCAGATTCAATTATTTGTAAATCTGACTTGTATCAAACTGCACCAGGTTCTCCAACAGACTTTTTTCATTATCTACTAATTAGTGGTTTGGCCCATAACAATTCAGACAACAATTAAAAAAAAAAAAAAAATCCAGCGTCTGAGCATTTGAGTTGCTGCATGAAAACAACTTGAACCGTGAACTTTCTGTCGACGGAGTGATTGATGAGCCGACGCTCGTTTGGGCCGTAAATGTCCCATTTCAGGAGCAGATCTCCAGAGACCTGAACCCGCTGCAAGAGCTGGCATAGGTGTTAAATCATGCTGCCCGTTGGGACTGACGTGACCTCAACCGCCAGGGAGGTCACGTCTTGTCATGTGACCGTATGTCGTTCGTTTTGGGCCGTAGTCATGTTCCTCCGCATGGAAACGGCAGTTCGGTCACCTCTCGCCTGCCCCATTCCCTCAAAGCTGGCATATTCACCATGAGCATATCAACGATTGGGACAGCAACATCTTAATATCCAGAGTGCTTACGCTTCACTTTGATGATTAAGTGCACTGCAGGGATCTCTGTCGTCAATCTGCATGCTTGACCGACAGAAGCAGCCCGCATCCAGTCCCAAACTCAGCTCTCTGTTGTGCCTCAGTCTGCAGAACCCTTTCTCCATTAGAGCCAGATGTTCCAAGGATCCCGAGGTTTTTGTTTTTTTTGGGGGTTTTTTTTTGGCCCTCTCTGTCAGCACCGGGACTCACATCACAGGATAAACGAAAACAGAAGGGAGGGTAGGAGAACACAGGCGACGCAGCCTGAAGAGGGAGGCTGCGGAGATCATGTCCGTTTGCCTCGCAATCCTCTTCAATTATTAACTTCGGCTTAAACCACTTGTCTTGCCGCTTTATTGATTCTGCACCTGTTGCACAACCGGCATCCGCGTCAAGTCGCGCAAACCAAATGACGTGGCCCCTCGGTTTGTGTTTGGCATTTAACAAATTGGCAGCGAAAACACAAAGGTGGGCGGGGGGGGGGGGGGGGGGCATAAAAGTTGAGCACTCAGACGAAAACAGGAAGGTATTTAAAACTCAACCATGACAGATGCTTCAATAAATTCCTGCAAGTAATACAAGCTGCTGACAAGTTCAAATAGAACAAATCAGAGCTCCACTGAGGCCAATATAGGAAAACAAAAACGGTACTCTTAATACTATTTCACTAGGTTAAACGGATCCAATTCACTACCAAGTTCAATTTTTCCCAGAAGTTTTTCCCTAAACCTGATGACAACTAAATATACGGACGATGGGGAAAGCACCACCTCCTTGTCAGAGGAGACGACGGTGCAGCGACGGCAAAAGCAGCATTAGATTTCGCCCAAAGCAGTTGCCACTTTAAACCTCAGATCGATACACTTTCTGCATGTTGTTTTTCACTCGTGGCTTGAGGTGCCCAAATATTCTGTCATTACGATAGAGCAACTCGAGAGCTATCAGTTTATTAACCAATTAGAGGATTGGGCGAGAGGCAAGTGAATTAATCACCCTCAACTTTCATGCACTTGATTTATCTAAAAAAAATTAAAAAAAATTCAAAGGATTGCTTGATTTTTCAAGACGTTATGTCCCCATGATCAATTTGAAGAAGTCTCGTGGGTTCTGGAATGTGTGAATGGTATTTTTTTTCTCTATTTTCTGATATTTTATACTCCAAACTGTTTGTCGGTCAGTTGATTTACAGCCCTGAAAAAGACGATCCCGTTAACCATGGATTGGGATTTATGTGGATTTCCACTGGAGTTTGTTTACCTAAAATAAGTCTTTCTATTTGCAAGTTTTTCCTCAACAAGCAAACATTAGAGAGAGAGAAAAAAAACAACTTTCCTTTGTGGAGGAATTTTGTCCCACAAAAATGTGTTTAATTTTTTTTTCATTAGATCCAGAAGAATCTCAAGGTTCTGGGTCAGGTTTCGCCATTTGGCAGGAGTTATGGGTGTAGTTTATGAAATTTGTGGTATACCTCTTCAGTTTGTATGTTTCCTAAGTTATGAACAGAAATGTCAAAAAGTCAATCTCACAATGTAAAAGGATCCCTTAGAAAAATCCTAGACCCGGATGATGATCCAGATCATTATCAAAATCCAAGGGATTGATCCTTGTGAGATAACCCACCTCTGTGAAAAAAATTCCCAATATCTATTCTTACCTTTTGAGTAAGAGAAACAAACAAACAAATTAATAAATCAAATGTCCAGGACAGCAACAATTGGCAAAACTATGAAAAAATGAAACAAGAGCTATGATAATATCAGCCATGACACCAGTTTTGTTGGCAATAAAAGGCTAAAGAGAAGCTGCATTTCACGGATCAGTGTGACTGACCATGATGGGATCCGAGTGATAATTACAACCAACGCCTTAAAATAAGCAAAGTAGAACAAAACAAAAAAAAAAATTATGAATCATGATCAAACTGAAAAACAGGTCATGATGTGAGGAATTTCATTTCATGAAAGTGTGGCGAATAACGGCAGGGATATTAGCGTTGTGTGCAAAACTGTCCTATCTTGTGATGTTAAGTTAAGTGAAAAATTAAAAAAAAATCACAAGGTCCGGATCATGTTGAACTCGTTCCGGGTTTCCAGTCTACTTGTGACGTTTGAAAACGATATCTTGAACAGACAAACACGTGAGACAAAACAAGCACCACAGGAAACAAACGTTCCTCCACGAAAGCGGTAGTGGAAGAAATTTAATATAATTACCACAATAACTAATCTCGTTCATATTTTGTAGTAGCGTAACGGTTTTTGCCATCATGACTGCAGTCGTCGATCAGACCTCGACACAGTCTGAAAAGACGCTGCAAACTTTAAAGGGACATTCCACTTTTATTTGCGCTGGCCTTGGTTGCATCAGTTTTAGCCATTTGTGTGTTGTTTAAAAAAAAAAAAAAAAAAAATCTGTCTCTCAGCTGTTTGACAGAGCAATAATAAACTGCACCGTCTAGCAAAGTCCAGCGGTTCATCTGAAGACGACTCAAATGAAAACAACTGTCCAACATATGTTGCTGGACAGAAAATATATATATCTTTTCTTTTTCTTTTTAAACCGCGTGGCTCGCCAAAGTTAGGAGCCCGCCGGGAACATGGCGGCGCACCGCTGCACGTGTTATCATTTCACGCGAGCGGGCGGGATAATGACTCGCTGTCCTTTTTTTTTTTGAATCTTCCTCTCAGATCCGGCAGCGTGCAACATTACTGGAATGAGATATATTACTTCGTCGACCACCTGGCTCACAAATTCATCAGGTAAACACACAGAGGCAGTTGTGTTCTTTAAGAGGAAAAACATGAAGAGCGACAGTTAACTTTCTTTTTTTTTTTTTTTAAATTTTCCCCCTCTGCTTCCTCATTCACAGCCCTCAGCTGCGAATGTCTTTTATTGTGTTTTCAAGAGAAGGAAGAACTGTCATGGCACTGACAGAAGACAGGTGGCACACACACACACACACGCACGCACGCATGCACACACACACACAGTCCAGTGTCTTTAAAATATAAAAAATTCCACATCTTTTTGTAACTTCTCGTGTTTCGACCTTATTCCGCCCGTTCAGTTTCAGTCATTGTCCGCTTTTGCTCCTGATCAGAGAGCAGATCCGAGCCGGACTGGAGGAGCTGCGCATGGTTCAGCCAGGCGGAGACACCTACATGCACCGAGGCTTTGAAAGAGTAAGTTATGCCAGAGGGAGACTAATCCTGCTAACCCAACGCTTAATCAGTTGATCAAAGTGCATTAATCGCTGCTGACGAGCCAAAACTTCTCTCACAGGCCAGCGAGCAAATATACTACGGGACTGGATATGGTGAGTGGGACCTTCCCCTTTTTCACAGGTCCAGTCTTTTGTTTTCCAGCCATCAGAGCTCAAATCAGTCATGTGGCAGAATCATTGCATGGGAGGAAAAGGAAAAAAACAAAACAAACAAAAAACAACAACCACAAAATCGTGGCTGCCCATGACTGAGTGGTTTTATTTTTGTGCAAATGAGCCATGTTAAGTTAAAAAAAAAGAGATCAGACAGTGATTTAGTTTCACTACTTTTTCCACTACTTCTTGTGTCTGTCTCCCAGGTTACCGGACGGCCAGCGTGATCATCGCGCTGACGGACGGCGAGCTGAGGGAGAATCAGTTCGACTTGGCGCAAAGAGAGGTGAGTTTGCACCAAGATGATATAAATATGACACGAATTACGACTGCCCCCGTGCTGATTTGGTGACTTCATCATTAAAGGGTGTGATATGCCACGTTTTGGTATTAAAATGTGGGAAAATGACTATTTGACCACGGTTTAGTTCTGCACTCACATGATTCTAAATATTTCAGTAGTCTTCTATGAGAAATATGCTTCATTTTTTTTAAAAATTCACTGTAACAGTGGATGTCATTTGGTCAAATGTCGACTCTTTTTATCCCTTCTAGTTGCCTTAAATTAGGAGCCTGTGCAAGTTTTTTTTTCCCCCCTGCAATACCCTGCATGCCATTTTGCCCAGTAATCCAGTCGTCACATGACTGACTAATATATCTCAATGAGCCCAGCATGCAACAGTGTGCCACTAGGATTAGTGCCAGCCACCAAAAAGAATGTGTGCAGTAACATTATAAAGCTATTTTCATCGGTTTGATTGTTCTGATCAAGGATGGCTGCAGGGCGCCACCCCACCATTGACTTCACCGCATTAGGTGAGCTGCAGTGGCTGGCAAGTTGACGTTTGTGTTTGATTCAATCGAGCGGGATGACGCAGCACGAGTAAACGTAGCGTGAATGGAATGCATTACTTTATCCATGAACGGGAATCGTGCGACGCGGCGTTTTTTTTCAACCAGACGACAACTCCCATGATCCCGTGCTACTTTGCGGCATAATGAAACTACTTTTTTTATTTTTTTTTTTCTCCTTTTTGTCGTATTGACTGCGAGACCGAAGTAAATTCTGTCCAAATTGATAAAATTGACACCGTTTTCATGCCTCAAAATCTGCTGCTGCTGTTGGTGTGATTTGTTTTGGGGTTTTTTTTTTTAATTTTTTTAATGCTTTTTAAATCCATAAGATTGCTGCGCTCGCGATGCCACCGCAGGTGTTTTCCAGCAGCTGCCGATCGCACCCCTCGTTGGGGTGTGGCCACAAGTGAGACCAGCTCTGCTGTTTGCGGTGCATAAAGGTCACTGCAGCTGTGGCTTTTGCACTCGAGTGGAGTTTTAAGGGTGTGAGGTGGTTAGTTATGGGCTGTTTGTCTCAGTGTTTCTGTTGGTTTTAAATCAGGCCAGCAGAGCGCGCCAGCTGGGTGCAACTGTTTACTGCGTGGGCGTCAAAGACTTCAATGAAACCCAGGTAAACCAATCAAGCAATAAGCCGGTTCGTCTGCCACACAGACAATACGCTGATCACGCGGTCGTACTTCCTCACAGCTTTCGACGATAGCAGACAGCAAGGACCACGTCTTCCCGGTGAACGATGGGTTTGAGGCGCTGCAGGGAGTCATTGACTCGGTATGAGCTTGAAATGTTTCCCCCCCAAAAATGCATTGCCTGGCAAAATACCTCATCCATCGCAATGAGTCCGATATATCTTTTAATATGAATCTTCCCTCTATCAGATCCTGAAGAGGTCGTGCATCGAGATTCTGGCTGTAGAACCTTCAAGCATCTGTGAGGGAGGTTTGTATCATCGCATTGAACTGACGTGTAAAATTGCTTCTTGAAGTTACTGAGAGTGGCAGCGTTCCTATTGCTGATGGAGAATAAGTCACTTTTGCCCACATATATACACACCGGATAAAATAGTGCATATAAAAAGCCTGATGGTCAATATAATCCCACTTCAGAATCCTTCCAGGTGGTAATCAGAGGAAATGGCTTCCTGCACGCCCGCGACGTGCAGAAAGTTCTCTGCAGCTTCCGCATCAACGACACAGTAACTCTGAGTAAGTTCCCTCTCGAGATGTCCCCATTCAACTTTGGTCCATTGCTCAAGTCACTGATATATCAAATGAAAAGCACTCTTTTAATTTCTTGATCTATTTCGTAAGCTGAGAAAAGATGCTCCTTTATTGGTTTACGGTATCGCAGCAGCAAGTGGACAGCAAGAGAGACTGTCAGAAAAAGAATAATAAATAATAAGTAGGTACAAGAACGCTCATCCATATTTTACGTAGTTCTACTCTCATATTGCACTGTGGGAGCAATGGGTTAATATAGACGTATAAAAGTCCTCACTGACTACAGAGCTACAGTGCGTTTTAGCTTCTTTTAGCTCACCGTTTTGGTTCGACCATCTACTAGCGTTACTCTGCCTGCTCAGCACCAAGCAACATAGAAAAAACAATAGCGGCGGGCAGCTGAAGGCTCGGAGAGGTTTGCACGTCGGCACGTTGCTATTTTTTTTCAAGTAGATCTCAGCAAGAAAGCGCAAATTGCTAAAGTTTTGGTTTTTTTTGCCCGTGACAAAAGACACAAGCACAGGAAGGAGGAACCCGAGGAAGCCAGCATGGAGCGCAGACTATTTCATTCTTAAGGCGGCGTATGAACAGAACAGGGGGTGTCCGGAGTGACGCTTGACCACCCGTGACGGAGGATATGAGAGCCTGTGCATCCGAACACGGCAACCAGCCGTTCTCAGACCCGATAGGAAGCACTGCCGCCGCATACACTCCGGTCGCTCAGATGCGGATCGGTGGGTGGGAGAGCGGTTCTCGGTGACGCACGGTAATTCAAATCCCGGTCCTCCGCTAAAAAACAATCAGCGCCATCTCCCTGCGCTCAGCATCAGCTGGTAAAACGCTCGCCTCTTCTCAGATGTCTGGAGGGGAATGTGGATCTCATCAAGGACGAGCGCCATCTCTGCACACATTAGACACTCGCTCAGCCAGGGCAAATAAACCGCAACCCTCCTCATTTGCCGCATTTTCCATAAGAAGAGGAAGTCCAGGAATTTAGTTGCAAAAAGAATATTCTGAGGTTCAAACCTCATGAGAGTTCAGCTCCAGGGAGAAACTAGAAGACTTTTTTTTCTCTCTCTCTCTTCATCACTGTTAATTTCATGCATTTAATGAAACAGGATTCTTTCCTTGTAATTGCTTTTTTGCATATAGCTTCAAATGATCACTCAACCCCATGATGTAAATTCTCACATTAATCCTGCTTGCACAGTGAAAAGACCTCTGGTGGTGAAAGACACCTACCTCCTGTGTCCAGCTCCTGTTTTGGAAACAGAAGGAACGTAAGTGGTTTCGCTGACTTTCTCACAAGATATCATATTTTCCTACTCTGTCTTTATATCATAAGGCTTAGAAATGAAAATGTTCTAATTGAGGGTGCTTCAGCCCAACAAACACAAAAGAAAAATGTCCAGTCTTTGAGAAATAGAGGCGCTTTATTGTAGATACTAGTGCTTCCTATGCTTTTTAGCACTTATACAACTTTTTGTCCATGTTGACGTGACAGTTGTGAATCGAACTTGAACTCGAGCTGCTCTCCTGTGAGTCGACATGAATGAGAAGTATTTGAGCGGCTCGGATTAATGGAAAGTTTGAGCATCTGCAGAACAATTTCGAGGCAATTGTACAAACTCAAACGAACAATGAGGACCATGTGATGTGGTCAAAATCTCCAGAAGAGCCACTAAGTGGGCTTTTTTTATTAGATTATTTACCAACAGCTCTTTCCAGGGTCGAGAGACCAAAGATCATAAGATGATTTAATGAAGTAAAGGAAGGATTTTTGATGCTGAAGTTTACTGTCCATAAATGAGTTGTTTATTGTGAAAAAATATTGGCACCTGGAGCAAAGTTTAACCTTCACCCTCTTCTTACTTCGTTACCTGCAGAGGTTCACTTCTGTCATATCTCACTATTGTTGCAATTATTCCTGACTTTTCAATCAATTTGCTCCCAATGACTTGATATCATTGATTTCTGTTTGAATCGGATGGAGCTGCCTCGTGACTTCATGTTCGCCATGAGTCCTATCACACTCTATGGGAAGGGGGTTATTCATGTTTATGTTCAGAATAAAACTGTAAAATAGTGTCACGCATATGACAGACGTGCAGTCAGACCATAATCGGGACTTGATGTGAGCACTGATGTTACCATCTTTGATGCAGCAGACAGAGATAAGAAAATTTTTTCAGTACGAATTACCGAAAAACTAGACGACGCTGGATTCCAAAGACGGTGTTACCTGGGGTAGAAGGTGCAATTTGTAAAAAGAAGTGTATTCTTGTTTTTTTTTTAAATATGCAAATACCAGTTTGGGTTTCATATTCATTACATACCTTAGAATGTTCTGAAAGAAATATATAAAGACTTTGCAATGATAGTTGTGTCTCCTTGGATGTGTGCAGAGGGGCTGGTGGGATGAGGGTTAACTGCATTTCGTAGGCAGAATAATGAGGCATTTGCGAAAGTTTTTTTTTTTCAGTACCAGCTGTTACATAAACGCAAATTAACGAAATGACTTTTTCTGCCAACAGCTTCGATAGTTTTACAATGAAAGACGGATTCGGCCTGGCTACTAGTTACCAAATTAAATGTGGATCCGGATTTCTGCTGGGGTTTTTTTTTTTTATTTCATCTGGATTTTAGCTGTTACATAAACACAGCTAATGAAACGATTTTTTTTTTTTTTTTTTAATGCCAACAGCTTTGATGGTTTTACAATGCGATAGGGGTTTTTGCTTTGCTACCAGTTAACAAATGAAACCTGGATCTTTGTGTGCTGAACAATAAATGACTAGAATTTATCTAATTAGCATCAAATTTTAAGTCAGAGGATGCAGGAAACCATTATTACTCTCATGGACTCCTTCCCTGTTTCTACAGGGCTGCTACGCTCCACGTCAGCATGAACAACGGCCTGAGCTTCATATCCAGCTCGGTCACAATTACTGCAGTCACATGTGTAAGTACAATGTGAAACATGAGGAACATGTGCTGAAAGCTAAACCCTCTCTGGTCTCAGTCTGGTGCTGGTGGGGAGCACAATCACGATCACTTGCCTTTTTATTGGTCCAGGCTTCTTTTTCATCTCCCCGATTCGCGGCAACAATGATGCAGATGACGCGTTTCTGTATTGGCAACGATTTTCAAACCACTCCAACCATTTTCAGCCGCCTTCTTTATTTCTAATGATGTAAGAGATTCGATTCGCAATCACTAAAGACAGACAAAGTTCCTCGCCGGGCTGGTTTTTAAGCAGAGGCAGCTAAAGAGGATGAAGAGGACGAAGAACTGTGGCTGATTTCAGACGCCCAGTCTGCTTTTATTAGTCCGTCTCTGACATCCACACATAACATCACACATAACTTCATTAAAAAAAAAAACCCACATTTGGTTAAGAACACCGGCATTTTGTTATTGCTGAGGGTTATTTAAGAGCGTGTCGTGCTATAGGAGGCGACCGTACGAGAGGACTAAAAAGCTGTAAAAGTGTAAATAACGCAGTTACGGCGATTTGCCCTGAAACACATTATAAATGTTGTAAATGGAATGAAAATAACTCCCGAAAAGCATGTAAAATGTGAAAACATGTGGTCCTGTTCTCAAACGCGGGCACTGAAGCCTGCGCTGTAGGTTGTATAACGATGGTGGGGGGGAAAAAAGAAAAATCGGATCATAAATGAATCCCAGGCCGCACAGTCACGAGTGAGAGTCACATGCGCCCCGATGCAGAGCGGAGGAGCCAAACACACTTCTGCATAAAAGCCGTTTGTTATAGATTATGAATAAACTCTTATTCTTCGATGCTCGTGAAGAATGCTCAGACCTGCCCTTCAGTCCGCTTCGTGATGCTGCCATCATATCTAAATACTGCAAGTGCGTTACGCGGCATTTAAGAGTAATAAAGGATGAATATGAATACACTTGCCTCTAACGTCCCATATTAAACCTGATGATAATAATAATAATAATAGCAACAATAACAGCAAAACCAGTAATAAGTTGAAGTTTAACAAACACATGAAAAGCAGAACGCTCTCAGACAGTGCAGAATTCCACCAGGACCAATAACTCTCCCGCAAACAAAGTTTTATGATGACTGACTTTTTTTCTTTCCCATGAAAGTCCATATAATATAACAGACAAAGAGGCAGCAATGAAAAACATAAGAAGAACAGTTGGAGAGCTCAGAGCTCCACCAAGGTGGAGGTCTCTTCTATTATATGTTGCAACCATCATATTTCTAAGCTCTGTGTTAATTTTTTCCACAACAATTAAAGTTGAAATTCCGTGAGGATTTATGGAAATTACCCCCAAAAAGTATTGGCATTAAATTCTTGGATGTGGATGCAATTTTGCGGCTTTGTTCTTGGTCTGTGTTCCAGCCCTGCAGCAAGTTCTGTGAAAGGCAGACTGGTGGTTTTTTGTAATTCTGTTGTCAGACATACAAACATACAAACAACAAAGAAAACATAAATCTCTTGGCTCCGGTAAAATAAAAAGATGATAAAAATTTTTATGTTATGGTAGAAGAATTACAGAGGAGCCTCATAGAGCGCCTTGCCGAGGGCACCGAAATGTCCATGCAGCTTGTGGCTCAGTGACCCTTTCTGTGTTTGTGTCTTGTTGCAGTATTTTTCACAGAGAAGTCATCACCTCCCGCCGCCTGCGCTCGCTCGTCGCCCTGCAGTTGTCATCGCGGAAAGTTTTGGTTGCGACTAACATGTCCAATATTCATTTTTCCTTCAAGTCTGATGGGACGTTCGTGGCCGTGGCTCTGCTCATCCTGCTGCTCCTGTTCACCATCCTTCTGCTTTGGTGGTTCTGGCCTCTCTGCTGCACTGTGGTATGACGCGCGTCACACGTAGTTTCATGCCGTCATCTTGGATATGACATAAAAAAAAAGGCTATATATCATCATGACATTGATTTTTATTTGTTCATTTTTTTCAGGTCATCCATGAGCCGCCGCTGCCTCCTCCAGTAATGGAAGACGATTCGGCACGTGAATCTATATGTTCTTTGACTTGTAGCCACAGAATCAATCAGAGTTCACATGCAACACACACGCACACACACGCAATTTAGCAAAAGTCTGAACTATCTGCTTTAGTCTTGCAAAAACAGCCAGCTCTAAAAAGATTTCCCTCTTCTTTAGGAAGACGAGGACGGTTTCCCCAAGAAGAGGTGGCCAACGGTGGATGCCTCGTACTACGGAGGCCGAGGAGTCGGCGGCATCAAGAGGATGGAGGTAGCAGGAAATGGCGAGCAAAGTGTAGCTGCATCCCTAACATACGTCAGGCACAACTACGGAATCTGCTGAACACGATAATACTCCTAATATACAGAATAGTTATGACAGCAGTGACGCAGTGAGTCATTGCCCTGATAAAATGATTACATTATTTCCAGTTGTCATAAAAACGGTATATCATACGTACAGTTTATAAGCTGTGTTTCAATGTGAAACAGATAAGACAAAATAATATATTTTGAGTCACGGACACCTCAGTTTTACAATTGGTGTTTCCTAAATTAGCGACATGAGCCACCTAGAGTAAAAGGTCATGACTGCTCCTTTCAGTTCGCAACTTGAGGTTGAGATTCAGAGGCGGGAGGGAAGTGACATCAAACACAGCCAGTAAGAGAAGAGGGAGAAAGCTCCGACATCCGAGCCCCCGCGCGGCACAACAAGCTGGCCGCCCAGGGGCTGAACGTCAGAAAATGAGACGTCCGCAAGTGTCAAGAGGGACCAGATTAGCGTCTGTGCGAGGATGAAAGTCAGGGAGGCCACTCAGCTTGAAGTGCTCGGCTGAGTGGCGGCGCCATCTCAGGACTCCGCTCCGTGAACTTCCCCCAAAAGCTGCTCCGCTTCCAAAACGGAGCCGTGGAAAGTATGCACTGCTCCATTTAAGCGCCGTCGCTGCCAGGTTAAAGCCGTCACGGTGCGTCTGCGGCAGCTGCAGAGGAGGACGTTCGACTAATGCACTTTCAAGGTCCCTTTGACAATTACTGGGTTTGCCTCTAATGTGCTGGATGGTGTGTTTAGCTCTTAAGCAAAGGTAAAAAAAAAAAAAAAAAGTCAGCTTTGACCCACCTGCAGAAATGGTGCATAAAACAAAAATCTCACATCATCATCAGCATATTATGATGCAATTAAATCTTTAGGCGAGGAAGCCAACTTCTGTTTTGTTTTATTTTTTATTTGAAGGACTGGCTTTGATTAAAACCCAGGTAAACATGACATCACCGGGCTGGAGCATCGCTCGGCTTTTATCAGCTCCGACGCGACGCAATACTGCAATATGTTTCTAATAGACGGGCGGCTAAATTAAGCCCGTCCTGCTCCTCGCAGCGCGCCGTCGGCTGATTCCGTTTCTTGTCAGGTTCGCTGGGGGGACAAAGGCTCCACCGAGGAGGGAGCAAAACTGGAGAAGGCTAAAAACGCTCGAGTGGTGATGCCGACGCAGGAGTTCGAGCTTCCTCCATCACGCCTGCACTACCACACGCACAAGCCCGTCTACCCTCAGAAGTGGTATTCTCCCATCAAGGTGCTCATGTTTGACTCTGTAATTGTCAGCTTTCAGAGCAATATATTATTACAGATGTGAAGGTGTGTATAATGAATTGTATATAACGTGAGCAGATGTACCGCCCGATAACTATTTCGGTTCCTTTTTATAGCCTTTCTCATGATGACATGCATCCAGGACCCTTTCCTCTTTCATTTCTGGGAATGATTTGTTACCAGGAAATAGTTCTGCTGAAATCTGTTTCCGAACATATTAGTCAGCGAAAAGGATGATAATAAGAACCAGACATGAACCGAGTTCCCCCCGAATATGGAATCTGTTGAGGGCAAATTCCTTACAAAACAAACTCCTTACTTATCTCTCTGCCATTTAAAGCCTCCTATACAGGTATCAAAGAGAAACATCTCTTTGAGGCGGAGAAAAAGGTGGAGCAACCCCAGTCTGGCAGAGTCACAAATAAACAGACACACTATTTTCATTACTGTTAGCTATTTAGCTGAAGTTAAGTGAGTCTCTGGAAGGACTGTTTATGCGAGGCTAGCGGCCAGCACACCCAGCACACCCTCTGATCATCTCTCCGCAGGGCAAGCTGGACGCTCTGTGTGTTTTCCTGCGGAGAGGCTATGACAGAGTGTCAGTGATGCGACCTCATCCTGGAGACAAGGTGAGACATTTACACGCCGGAGATAAAAGAATCATGGCGTCGCTCGCGGCTTTGATTGAAAAAAAAAAAAACAGCGTTGGCTTCTTTAAGGCAGCAAGATAAGCGCGCATGCATTCAAAACAAAGCGCTTAGTAGGATCGCGAGCGAAATAAGTTCAACCTCAGAGGTTTAGAAAAAGAAGAAGGAAAAAAAAAAATTCCAGACTTGAAATCCACGACCGCTGGAAATGAGGGATAAAGGAAGTCTGGCTGGTGATCAAAGGACAAACCCAGCAGAAATCACATATGCATGAGGGCCTAAGGACAATTAATCGAATCAGAAGTTAGAAATTGCAAGCTTCATCAAATCCCCGAAGGAGGGGAAACTCCCGAGCAGACGGAGGTAAACACGAGTGAAGTATATGTCGTCTGGAGGTGGGGGGAGGGGGTGGGCGGATGGGGGAGGGAGGA
>CAAKHG010051165.1:11442-31852 GCA_901007715.1 Dactylopterus volitans
TCATGTCACAGGGGAAATCTGACTGACTGCTCTGTGGTGCAGTGAAGGGTTAACAACAAATTTTGTGTTTTCATTTGAAGAAAATGGGCACTGATCCAAAAAAAAAAAAAGCCTAGTGGGATTTATTTTCACCCGATCAAAAGGAAAACAATGTAACAATGCAAGTAATGTATACCTGAACACATGTAACGCTGATGTAACAGTGGTGAGCTAACCTACCCACATTTTACTTTGTAAAATGGTATAGTAAAAACAGTGATAAAGTAGAGAAAATTTCCTTAAATGGGCTAAAACATGCAAAAACACCAGTGCGGTCATTCAAAGGATCAAAGGTCGCAACACCTCAAAATTTCAAACTAATGCTACAAGTGATTTATTGATAATTCTGTAGAGGGCAGCAGACTTACAATATTGCGAGCTGAGAAGTTTCGGATGGGATCCTCAGCAGCGAGCGAGACGGAGCTGAGCATGATGAACACCAGGATGAGGTTGGTGAATATGTGGTGATTGATGAGTTTGTGGCAAAACACGCGGACTCTGGAGAACAAAAGAAACACAACATAGGAAGTGTGATATCAAACATAACCCGTGTGTGAGTGTACAGCGCACGTGTGCTTCTTACGGGTTTGTGCTGCTGAAGATGAAGAAGGCACTTCCCTCTGGGATAGGGGTGATCTTCTCCTTCTTTACCAGGTCAGAGATGGCTGGCCGAGGCCCTGATGGAACTTCTGGGTCTTCCTCCTCTGCTGCAGTGTCATCATTGTCCTCATCCTCATCCTAAAATGCAACTCCTCGGAATGTTACACCTGCTTTGAGTTTTCAAAATCACGGTTTGACATATATCTAGAATACCTTCTCATCTTTGTCGTCGTCCTTTTTGTCCCTGTAATGAACAGAGACATTACGTTTTGCCGCGGTTCAAGCAATCAGCTCCACAAACAAGTATTAGTATCGTCATATTGGACAGCCTGAACAGCCAAGCTTTTACCCTTTCTTGTCTCCTTCATCTGTATTGAGCGACTCTGCGTCGGCTAAGTTGTCCACGGCGATAGCCAAGAAGACATTCAGGAGGATATCTGAGCTAAGTGTTTAGGAAAGGAAATGTCAAAGAGCTTACATTGCTTACAGTGATCGTTCGGGTCAAAATTGGCAATTTAATTCATACCAGAAATAATAACAACTCTAAAATAAGCCAATGCCACATACAATATTCGCCATTATAAACCGATCAAATAATGAATTTAGGAGAAAGGATCTCAGCTATGTCTGCTATATACTCATCTACAAATAAATGCTGTCATAGTATTGAACGGAAAAAAATAGATGCAACATGCTGTAAGTATCAGCGACCGGTTGCATAGAATTGTGAGCAAGTTAAGGGGAGGATTCAGGACATTTTCAAAACATTCAGTATCAGAACATAATATTAAATGGTTCATGAAGTCAAATACTGTGTGTTTTGATGGGGACAAAATCTTAAGTCAAAAATCGCTGGGCACAAAAAATGCCAGTAAATAAATAAATAAATATACATATATATAAACCATTCCCACTTCCCATATTCTATTATGATTTGGGGAAAAATCTATTTTGTTGTTTGAACAGATGATAATGATGCACGCCCAGCAGCTCCCACCCACAGTATGCTAATGTGTGTCAGCAGCTTTATTTGAATGAGAGGATACAGTTTCCACAGATGAAGAGGATGATGAAGTAAAAGCACACAATCATGCCAGAGGATGACGGGCCTCCATATGCCATGATTCCGTCATACATCACAGCGTTCCAGTCTTCTCCAGTCAAGATCTGAACGGGTGACGATATCTGTTTAGTGGGAGACTCATCAACACTAGAAGGTAATGATCATGAAAGGTATAGGGGGGGCAGATGGCATCTTTTCAACAGTGTTTGAACAAATGTGCTCCTTCAAAAATGATCAAAAATAATCACAACTAATCTGCAATTAATCTAAGAAAGATGTAATATAATCGCAGCATATCAATGTTTGGGCAGAAATCTGTTTCGGTTCACTGTAGCAGTTGATAAAACATCAGTGCAACAGCTTTCTTAATCTCTAACAGTGATTCACATTTTTTTCAGAGTAAAAGCATCAGTTCAAAAGGCTGAGCATTATTTGTCCCTCAGAAGGAAGCGACTGTGGTGTGCATCTAAGCCTGCTTCAGGTCCTCTGTTGTGAGCTGCTAATTAGACTTCAATTACTTGAAACACAGTGAGTAGCGCTTGGGGAAAGTTGTCGAAGGTACTCCTCTTGGTCTGGGTCTCGTCAAAGTTGAACTTTCCACCAAACACCTGCATGCCCAGCAGGGAGAAGATGATGATGAAGAGGAAGAGCAGCAGCAGCAGGGAAGCGATAGACTTCATTGAGTTGAGCAGCGATGCCACCAGGTTGCTCAGTGACTGCCAGTGACTAGAAAGAAAGCAGAGAGAGGCAGGTGGTTAATTCAACGGCAAAAATATGCTTAACCAAGAATTCCCAAAATGTTCAAACCCTGACGGACAAAATAAAGGCCCCGGACTTTGCAAGTCCCACTGTCCTTTTAATCACTTTATGTAGTCAAAGCATGAAAATGCCTCATGGAAACACACTAATATTGTGGTAGGCGTGACCTCTCAGAGGCACCCAAATTTATTACGGGCCTTTTGGCTTTTTTTTGTTGTTGTTTTTTTTCCACAATGAATCCCGATGGCTGACACGTGGGAAGGTCATATCCGGGGTGTTGGAATAGAGAATCTTCTTGGAGGAATGAACTTACCCGAAACTTTAACAAGACCTCATGAAAAGTCCAAACCTTAGTGACATATTTCAGAAACTCAGTTAAATAAATGTGCCAATTCAGGGCAAAAACACACACGCCTTCCACAGTTGGCAGGTGAAATCATCATTCACAAGAGGATGCAGATTTGGAAGCAGCGAGTCAAAGGCTAAATTAAATAACTTCCATATGTTAACTGTGTCCGACCCCTTCTGGGGGAACCAACCTATACACACACTCATGTATGGGATATTGCAGTCTTACCGTGTGACCTTGAAGATCCTCAGCAGGCGTACGCAGCGGAACACAGAGATACCGAGGGGAGACATAATTTCCAGCTCCACCAGAATGGTTTCAGTGATTCCACCACACACCACAAAGCAGTCAAAGCGGTTGAACAGGGAAACAAAATAGGCCTGTAACCCGAGACTGTACATCTTCACCAACATTTCACAAGTGAACAGGGCTAAGAGCACCTTGTTGGCCACATCTGAAAGCCAGGAAAGAAACATTGCATTAAAACCATCATTGCTTTTAAAGCACAAAACACATACCTCTGGCAAGGGCACATGCAATTTTGACATTTTCATCGTGGTAAATGTTTAAATTGAAACGACATGTAAATCTGGATCAATGTCAAAACTCACATAGGAGAGACAAAAGAATGTCACTAGTTTAAAATATTAACATGACAATCAGGAAGCACTTGGACACAAACAAGAGAAAAGAAAAAACAAAAATACTACATAATACACTAAACTTTCACCAGCTCTTGTAAGGGAAATTTATTCACATGTTGTGCTGTTGGAATGAGCCTTTTGTCATGTGAGAAGGACTGCAGTGCTGCTCATACCCTGCACTTGCGTCAGCCACAAGGGCTGGTTGTAGTGCTCTGATGATATGGTGAGAGTGTTGAGGAACACCAGGATGATGACCAGCCAATAGAAAGGCACCGATTTGACAGCCAACCGGCACTTTCTGCGGCAGAACCTGTTCCAGCGGCGCCAGCGCCGACTGAAGGAGCAAACAGCAACATCAACATGAAGGCAAACACTGGCTGTTAAATTAATTTAGACAGTCAAATGGATTATGTGTAACACAAATGAATAAATACATCACCTCAGTGTATTTTTATCACTAACTTCATAGCATTTTACAGTACAAATGCAGTAGAATGAAAAGGCACCACATCAATATAATTTTTGCAAGTCATACTTTAAAGTAAATGAGGGGAAAAATACTGCCTATGGCTGTTCTCTAAAAATATCTTGGTACATGCTGACTTAATGAAACATGTTGATTTATCATCCCCACTGAAGTCTCATTAAAAATACAATAAAATGAAAGGCAAGAACTAGCATATACCAAAAAAGGTGTGATCTAAAATAATATAAAACTCTCACAGCATTATTGCAGAGACCGACAAATATACTGACCTGAACTTTGACTTTGAAATTTTTTGACTGAAAGAAAGAAGAATTATGTAAAGTTTACAAATGCAGGTCATGACAGATATGTGTTAGTAGAGAAAAATTCATTTGATTCTTATTTGAAAGGGAAAATATGTGTTCTGCTGTTAAAAAAAAGTGACATTACAAAGCAAGAAAAAAACATGAAGGTGTTGAGCTGACATGAGTCGTCCACATTAACCAGCTTCCCAGTTTTCCTACACCAGAATCCCACCGCAGAATGTACAGCAGTTTTCAGCACGCGAGACTGAAATGCGGTGAGGACTTGACCAGAGATGTGAGAACCTGATGTTTTTTTCACAACTCCGTAGCAGATTGTCTCAGCTCTTCCATAATTCGATGTAATAAACTGGTGCTGCTTTGGAAAAAGTGCGTCGTGCAAAGCACTGCACGTTCTCACCACAGAGGTCCGCAGCATGGCGTCTTTTCATCTTCCCCGTTTTGATTCTCTGTGTTTACAGATTCTGTCTCACTGGCTGGGACGCTTGCTGCAGGAGCAAATAAAAGTAGACATTTACAAAAAATAAAATAAAATAAATAAAAAGAAAAAATGAAAAGAAAAGAGAAGAGAAACGTCATGTGCATTTAGCAGTATCAGTTTATAAATAGTCTTCAGATAGACATGTCCCCGTGTATAGGATCAGTCCATTCTGTCAGGCATGTCTTCAAAGCAAAAACAATAAAGGTAAACAAAAAGAGGCTGATTGCTGTAAATCAATCCCCACATCCTTGTTGCACCTCGTCATAGAGAGGAGGGAGCGCAGCATTGCGGCTGTGCATCACTTCACTGTCATCATTGGTATCATTTACCGAGTGCTGAAAGTGAGCTGACACGGGACAGGCGAGTGGACAGCTGCTCTTCGAGGGCTGACTGATACAGACAATGAGGAGTTGAGGGAAGAAGGGAGCCGGGCGAGGAGGACGGGGCTCTTAAAGCTGTCTCTGAAACGCTACACTCAAAAGTCCTGCCAGCGCTGTGGAAGACCGCACATACGGAGGATGATTAACTAAACGTCTCAGCACTTTAACTCGTGTGAGGGAGTGTGGCGTGTATGTCAGGAGCGCACACTGCCGCTGCCGCCGCTGCTTAGCTTAGCTTACGCAGACGTGTTGGCTTTGATTCCTGAGTGATCGGACAGCTCTCAGCTCCGAAAATAGTGCCGAGTGCCGGAGCAGGGAGCTGGGGTTTAGCGCTATTTCCTACCTTCACACTGAGCCCCTGCTTTCAATGTGGGATGTGGGAAGGAAATTAAGTGGGGTTACAATCAAATGCCCTGTTGTGGTTCCATATCAGACTCGTTTAATAGGGGTGAGCATAGAATCTTTCATTTACAGGGAGACGAGTAAACCAAAACTGGAAAAAGCTGTGATACTCAGACATGAGGGTCAAAGACAATAGTAATGCACAGAGTGATGAGGCATCACATTTGGCTGCACACAAGACACACCGATACACACATGGACTCAGTGAGCTGCCACATTGGGTTACTGCTGCTCATCTTTGAATAAATTTGATAAGATTTTTTCTTTACAAGGTGGGAATCAAGGCAGCAACATCGTGATTAATAAAAGATACACTCCTACATAAAGAAAGCTTAAGAGTTCAGTAAGCAAACAGATCCAATTACTGAGGTAAAATTGAGAATTCCTCTATCACATCTATTTAAGATTCAATCACACACACACCCATTCGCATGCACACACACACACACACACACGCACATGAGCTAGAAAACACTGGAGGGAAACCACAAGATTTACCATGAGTGTCGGACGACTGGCTGAACCACCCAAACCTTCCTTTCTTCTTCTCAGTGAGGTCAGCCAGAGTCACCCCTTCATGTGTAATGCATGCAAGCCCATGCATTCAGACACAACGGCACGGCAGAGGGACATGGGGGGAGAGGGGAGAGGAGGGCGAGAATGGGCTGCTATCAAAATGGGTCAGAGCAGACAAGCACCACAGGACAACAACAGTATTCAAAATATCAATATCCAACAATGACAAGACCAGCAGGAGCCACGGGGGCCACAGACGCTGGGAGGGGGGCAGAACATGAAGCGCTGTTAGTCACAGGAAGCGCCCGCAGGTGAGGAGTCCCTGTACCAACATGCTACGGTGCAATTTAAGGCATTTGCATGTGAGCACGTTAGTAGGGGGCATGTACCATTGACAGACATCAAAAGCCAGCATGGATGTTGGGGGCGGGGGGGTATGGACGTGCCTACAAAAGCTTCTAAATGTAAACACAGCAATGTGGCGGCTGTATCAACTTTATGAATTAAGGTACAACCATCTGAAAGGCAAGGATGACTAACCGTGGCCGTGAAATATTGATGACAGAGTGTGTGTGTGTGTGTGTGTCTGTATGTCCGCAGTTTGAGGTTTGAAGGCAGCCTGCTACGAGATTGTGCAAAGAAACAGACCCCATGTGCAAGGTGAGGCAGTCGTGGTCTCACTGTTGTGCTTCATGTGTGCTGCTTTCATAAAGAGGATTTGGATTAAGATTTTTTTTTTTTTTTCTACCGCTCAAGTAATATGTTTCTCCTTATGAGATAAACTCTAGCTGCAGTCATATCGTGCTCCACTTTCTTCGGTGACATACATTGCCAGCACAGATCAGAGCAGTCTGCACCTTTCATACTCAACACATCTTAAGAAATCCTCTGGTTTGCTTGCATATGTGTGTGCCCATGTGTTTCTGAGCAGCTAAGAAAGTGTAATATGATTGACCATTTTGCATGATCAAGAGAATATTACACTCATCAGCCTTGACATACTTGCACAAGCTTGACAAGTTAGTAAGCAAAGCGCCTATTTTTTCAAGAATTTCCCAATTATAAAATGAATTATTCCCCTAGCTCCAAGCTACTGTAAGTACTGTACTGCTGCAAAACTCACCATTTTCTGCAGTACAATCTATTGTATATTCCGATTGCATAAGAAATGTGCATAATTGTATTTGCAGAAATCGCAACATTCTTGGGCCAGAAATAGCTTGCCACACTACTGCTGCTGTTTTCCTTGAACAGTTTTGATCTAGCAATGAAGGGCATGTGTGATGGACTGCATAAAGGGGGAGGTGGGAGGAGGTGGGAGAAGGTGCTTACGGTTGCGTTTACACTCCTCATCTGCCTCATCTTCGTTGTCGGGGTCGATGTCTTCAGCCTGAGTGATCCAGTCCAGATAACCCTTCAGATCCTCCTCCAGCTGCTGCTTCTCACGCAGCTTCTGGAAGTCTCCACGAGCTTTGGCCTTCTCTCTCTCCTTGGAGAACTCTCTGGTTTTGCAGATTCGCACGTGGACAAAACACACAACCAAAATACACAGCCGCACATAAGTCACCAAAATCCGCACGCCCATACAGACAAACTTGCTTACTTCACGGCAAACATGGTTTCACACAAAACTGAGACAAACTGGCCACCCTCATCTCTTAGAGGTCTTAATACATTTCTGCATATATTTCCTTTGTTCTTACAATATCCACATGCTTCAATCACAACCTTTCAGTGTGTTTTTCTGAACCCTAGCCACTGGAGGGAGATGTACACCTTTGAAAGGGCGCGCAGACCTATATTTAGAACGCTAGTGTACCCTTCAAGCAAGCATCGTAATCATACAGAAAAGGCAATTTAGGTAGACAGATGGTTTTGAGAGACGTGCAACATTTTCACAGCATTTAAATTCATAGGTTATATAAAAAAGACTGTATAAATTACAATATGGAAAGGTTCACAAGAGAATAAAATGGTGGGAAGCTGTCATTAAAAAGATGAATTCAGGCTTCGATGATGATAGTCATCTGTGGGGTACATCGATACCGATACAAGAGGGCAGACTTGCCACAAAGCAGCATTTGTAAGATTGCGCTTAAAAAGTTGTATTGTAATATTGTATTCCGACCTCAAGGAGGTGACGGGGCTGCAAGCGTGTCAGAGCTGATGGCTGTGTTAACCTTGCCATCCTTTCTGAAAGTAGGTTTTGCTGGCTGGTCAACATTTCACAGTTAATTCGACTGTAATACCCCACCCCCACTCCACAGAGCTGGGAAAGCAAACTGGGGTTTGAGCTTAGGAGCGCAGAGGGAGTGAAGGGCGAGGAATAAGATTAATTTCTCTCTCAGGAGGTTGGGTGGGATGGGGATGGGCGGGGGAGGAAATGCTCACTTTGCACTTGCTGTGGAGGGGACGTGGTAGCTTGACGCCATCAGAGGTCAGAGTACATCATCTAAGAGCAAATATATACATTTCTCTTGAGGTGCTTCCACTGAGTGGCCCCTGGTTAACCCTCATAAGATCTGCTGGAACACTTCTGCCATGCATCATTTGATACAGGAGAACCTTGAGTTTCAGCGTGGGCTCACTTAAAATCACAATTTTACATTTTGCTATGACTAAGTATCACTGAATTTACTCGACCTGCGCTATAACCGCAAGCACTACAGAGTTGTGTGAATCAGGCTGCAATTTTGTGTATGACAGCATCATAGGTGTGAGACTGTAGCAACCAAGACGGACCCAAACCTACCAGGCATTCTGTGTTTTATCTCCAAACCTAAAATCATGTCCTACACATCTTATGAAAGCTGGAGAGACTTCAAAAATAAATAGCAACAGGGAACATCACAGCAGGCGCGAGGCTACATGACTATTTGCTCCCCAAGCAACAAAAAAGCCTATGTTGAGTTCAAGGGTTGTCATATAAAAACCTCTCCATTGAACCGGATGTAGCCCAACACAGACTCTAGATTTATCTATTTCACTTATTTTTTTACACTTAAATTGAGACGACCACCTTAAGTCAACAAGCCCAGCTAAAAGACACAAGCGTGATCCTGCCTATCAGTGGGTCCCATTGGGCTTGACTTGGGTATCCACAGTCCACACTGAGAAATCTGCTTGTAAGAATACTTTGAGGGACTGTTTCTTTATGTCTCCCACATCCCAAGCCAATAGACTTTTTTTTTTTCTAACACTTGCAAGCAGTGTTCTGATGCACAACAAACCACCAGCATGCTTTAAACACTGCAGACCAAAACCACTGCGCATGACGACTCTTACCCACTAAGCACACCTAACACAAGGTTTAGCACAAAAAAGGAGCCAAGAATGATCAGGCTAACAAAATAAATCCATGGTGTTTCCCATCCTATGGCATCGTTGACCTAAAGGGGCCAAAAGTAGCGAGTTAACAGGCAGAAATGAAGACAAGAACAGAGACTCTGCAGCCTGCAATCAAGCAGAGGGTCTCTGTCCACAAGTAGAAGAAGGTGCTTACCCGCTCAACACACCCAAAACCAGGTTAAGAACGAAAAAGGAGCCGAAGATCACAAGACTGACAAAGTACACCCATGGAAGCTCAAAGCCCATAGCATCGTTCATCTGCAACAGCAAACATTGCCACAGAGGAAGACGAGGAGGGGGAGAAGAGAAGGAATGAAGAGAAAGAAAATCACGAGTTATCAAACACAGAAGTCATCAGGAAAGGACACTGCAAAAGTTAAGAGCATGGTAGCTTTTTCAGAGGAGGGAAAAAATAAGACATCTCGGAGGAATACTGATTGTGCCGAGAGGATAGCGTCATATTTTCAGATGAGTTGTTAAATGCATTCAAGCACTGAGTCAATCAATCACCACAGAGTGATAAGAGTTGCCTTGGGGAATTATCAGCAGCTTCATCAGAGTGTCACACTGTTGTTGTGTGTCAGATCTGAGTAAACATTTAGGCTGAGGGAGGCTGACAGTTACAGGTTACTGAACTGGGAGGGACTCACCCAGTAGAGCACATCCGTCCAGCCCTCCATTGTGATGCACTGAAACACTGTCAGCATGGCAAACAGGAAGTTGTCAAAGTTGGTGATCCCACCATTGGGACCTTGCCAGCCCTCCCTGCATTCGGTGCCGTTGATGGGGCATTGGCGCCCGTGCCCTGAGATGGCGCATGGAGCTGGTTCCTCCTCTGCTATCGCATCTGCAGAAACACATATCCCACAGATGTTTCTTAACAGGTAGAGAATGTTTGCGGCAAATAAGTTTCAGTTCGGGCTGCTTTCAATTGCAAATAGCTGCTAGTTGCTGGATTTCAATAACACCTCATACATACAAGATTTCATGTGTAAAACAGATGATCAAGCTGGGCATACCTGCGCCGGGAATATAGCAGGTAGCGTGCATTTTACCGATGAAAAGCTCCAGGCCAATAATAGCATAGATGATTATGACAAACAAGACCAGTAGGGCAATGTGAAGGAGTGGGACCATGGCTTTGATGATGGAGTTCAACACCACTTGTAAACCTAAGCAAGGAGAGAAATGAACATAGAAGAGACTAAGTTGTACATGAGGGTTGCATCTACAAACTGCTTAACACTCGTAGATTGGTTCCTGTGTCAATTCGCATCATAGCTGCAAAAACATAGACTCAGAAATGTGTCACAGGGGCTCACTCCGACCTTGCACCCAGAGCTCCGGTCTCATACTGATGAAGATGTTGGTCATATTGTATACTTGCACAATCCGGACTTGTCATGTGAGCTTTCATGCCACATTTTCCTGGGATGAACTAAGGCCTAAACATCAGGTAACATGGAACATGCCAGAATGTGCAAATCTCAAGAATTGGGTTACACTGGCTAACAGTGTAATGAGTGACTTACTGGGTACTCCTGAGACCAGCCGCAGGGGTCGCAGCACACGGAAGGCTCGAAGGGCTTTTACGTCAAATCCACCCGGCTTACCCCCATGGCCATGCATCGACGGGTGGTTATCCTCTCCATCACCATCTCCCTTCTCTTCTTTGGTCAGAATCTCCAAGACAACACTGAAGAGTCTGTCAGTAAAAACAAAGGCGTGACCTCAAAGTCCTGACAAGACATTTTCCCAATTGCCTGGAGAAAACATAAAACGCTTGAGTTCAATACTTATTTACATGAAAAGACCCCTTTCACTCAAAACTGAGTTGTTCAGTTTAGGGCCTGTGAACAGGATTTATGGGATGGCAACTTATTTGGAGGCAACTGTCATCCAGCATGAAACTTACAGTACAAGACTGGTGTGTGATGTTGAGAGCACTGATCAAGCATAGCAGTGTGAACGCTGCAGGTTTACCATTGATTATAATGCAAAAGCTGTAAGGAGGAGTTTTATGTTGACTTGTTATTGAGTCTGTTTGGGAGAGGTGTTAACATATTCTAATGATTGTTAACGGTTATTGGGGAGGTAAATTGTGATGATTTTGAACTGTGCTCGGTTATACTGAGAAATGTTCCTAATATTTTGGCACCCTAATGTGTATGAGTGGAATGACCAAAAGCTTAGGGACAACTGTGCCATGGAAATGTTCAAAGAAAGTGTAAAACCTGTTTACTAAACAGTTTTTTTCCTGTATCTAAAACTACCATAGCAAGTATTCAAAAATGACCAACAAATATTATCACCTTCAATGTTGTTGTGAAATTGGGAACTTAGCAGCTATATGCATCCATATGGGCAACAACTAGTAACTTTTTTCCCTGAAAACAGCTGCCAGCAGCTAAAGAATGTAGAGTGGTGGTCTTGTAAAATCTCATCATGTCAGCCATTAAAAATGAGAAGAGCATTGCCACCTTTTGACTGAATGCATTTGCCAACCAGTCAAGCTGCACTTTACATCCATGTCTGCACAGTTGTAAAGCTCTGACTAATAATAATAATAGTTTTTAATCATTATTTATTATAATTGTTGTTATTATTATTATTAGATTACAATAATTGTTATTGTAATTGAACCTCTCACATTCATACCCCATACCAGAGGTTTGTGTTTTTGCAGAACATTATGACAGCACAGGGAGGGCGACCTTCATCCTTTTGGATGTCAAATGTCATAATTTTGTCGTTTTATTAAGACATGTTATCATATCATAACATGAATTCTTATGTTATGGCCCAAAAAATGTTTTGTGTGACCACAGTGATGTTGACCTCTGACCTTTGAATTCTAACCATCCTTGAGCAGTGCTGCACCACTCGCGCTAAAGTACAGGAGCAAAGGAATTTTTAATCTGCTTACCTGCTGATAACAATCCTTAAAGTGTGCCAGTACACCGACCATCAAAACCAGATAGGAACAGGTCTGGTTTTGAAATCAAACAGTATACTGGCTATATTATTTCAGTGATTGAGCAGTAGTCAGTCACTCCTCACAGCAAGAGCAGCCGTCTTTGCGTCTGCCTGCACGGCAGATCAACCCTGCATGCCGCATACAGACGGAGATCTGACCCAGCTGCCCACTGGACTGTGCATATCAGAGGAGAGCTTGTCAGAGGAGGGAGAGGAAGCAGGACAAGAGGAGTGAAGAAAAAGAAGGATGAAGCTAATCAGAGGAGGAATGCGAGATGGGGACGAGGGCAGTGTGAGGTGGGCAAGTGTAAAGCATGAAGTACGACCGTGTGAGAGATCAAAATGCAAGGAGCAAGTCATCAGGAAGAACTGCAGGGACAAAGCAGAGCGGCATGAGCGAGCGTGAGACAGTAAGTGAGAGGAGAGAGATGGAGCGGAGTGTTGGAGAAAAGATGAAGTATGGAGAGATGGTGACTCATTCCAGTGGTGGTAAAGCTCTGATTTATTCTCTCTGTCTTTTCTGGGTCATATACTGTGGGTGTACGAGGGTCTCTATTAGCACTTTGCCGCTCGAAGCAGAGGCTTGACCAACTTGAAAACTGACTGCCTTTTTCATTGTTAACTAGAGCTGTCAAAGTGCAAATCACAACACCAAACTAACATCACCAACCTGCAAACCACGATCGGTTGACGGGATGGACAACAGGAGAAGTCGTGGACTTACCCAATGACAACAATGACGAAATCCAGCATGTTCCAGCCGTTTCTCACATAGGCATTCTGATGCATCACCAAACCGTAAGCAATGATCTTCAGAAAGGTTTCGATTGTGAAAATGATGAGGAAGGCATATTCAACTGTTTCCTGCAGACACGCACAAGAACAGAAAGATGCAGTGAGGAACTCATTAGAACAGCACCAATTAATCCATTGGTTGTCAACTATCAAATTAATTGACAACCCCTCTCTGATGATCAATTGACTGGTTTGAGTAACGTTTGAAACAAAAAAAACATGAAATTTCTTTGATTCCAGCTAAATATGAATACGTCCTGGTTCATTTGCGTTTCACTGACAGTAAATTGAATATCTTTAGGTCATTTGCATCATCTTGGTTGGAAACATCAATCAACAAATTTCTCCACTGTCTGACATTTTGTGGCCCAAACATTTACTCAATAAATTGAGAAAACAATCAATAGATTGACTGAAAATAAAAGTGAATGTTATTTGCAGCCCGAGAATGATCATTTTATGGATTGTCATAGTGAAAATACTACTTTGCTGTTAAAGAATCGATTTAACACCGGTTTTCCATTTTTTTTTCCATTTCACATGGAAAACATATATCTTTGGTGACTCTGGAGGACTTTACCCAATTCGATGTTATCATCCTATCAGTTTTATTTACTCAAGGCTCAACATTTTCAACTGAAAAACGTTAAAACGCCTGACTCAGGCTTTGAAGGAAGTTGGGGGACTCTAAAGAAATCTACTGATGAATTATGGGAAATGTAGGAATCATCATTTTTGAACCTCGATTCATGCTGGAGATAACAAATGTCAGCTGCTGCTGCTGCTAAATCTGTGTGAAAGTGTGGAAATACTCCAAATACTAAACGCAGCACCCGTAGACAGACCCAGGCACATACACTTGGGAACAGACACACACACACACGCACGCACCCTCACATGCACGCGCACACATACACACACACACACACACACACACAAATGGATGAAGAGCTGAAGCAAACATGTCAGTCCACCTCTGTAACATACAGCGGCTCACAGAGATGGCTGCAGCGTTCATTAACACGGTCACACGCGTCATTGCATCTACACACAAATGTACACACAAATGTTAGTTATAATTACCAACGGGATGAGTTCATCACAGCATAGATATTGACTTCTTTAGCATCCTTAAGCCCTATCTTCCAAAAACAAATTCTGATTCTGCATTCAGTTGTAAAGTGAGATTCACCTTCTTATTTGACTTGGTTCTCACACTTTCCAGCTTTTGTCATCACAGAACACCATGAAGACTACGTATGACAATATATGACATTGGTTGCACGAGAATATCTTAAGATTTAACAGAGGTCAGAACGATAGGATGTGTTTTTGATTATTCGTGACATGTATTAAACAAACATTTGAAGCTAGCAGTGCCAATAACTGGGTGCAACGCAAAGAAGGAGGAACAAAACACTTTGAATTGCATAACTTGTTAGTTAATCAATCTATATGGGCGTCTAGCTGATATGGAGCAACATTTATATCGTATTGCATTGTATAGCGCTTAGTCCTTTTTTGAAAATAAATAAATACAAAAAATAGTAATTAGGCTGCCTACTGCTACCAAAAAATATGTCAAAAGAGCAGCAAGATTTCTTAGATGAAAAACCAGTGCAGTAAAATAAAAGTCACTATAAAACTTACAAAAGCTAGAGGAACAGTGGAGTCAGGCGATGTGTGTTTATCATGGGCAGCGATTCCTTTCACATGTGATCCATTGTTAATATAAAAAATCTGACCATAGCTACATTAGTGTTACTACCCTGACATACCAGAACCGACCTCAAAGAACTACAGAAACCTTTTACGATAAATCACACCACAAAGAAAGGCTTTTACCTTCAGTAAGAGGGCACACGAATCAGTAGTGTGTAAGAGGAAATACAAATCAGTCGTGTTTAGTCATGCTCAAAACCAAACAACAAACACTAAGAAAACAGTCTGATTGCTGTGTTTTACATGCTCGAAATATGAGATGAGAGGATGTAAAATGGTGAGAAAATGTTGAATTTCTTTCCTGCAATTCAGCCTCAGAAAGACAAAAAAGACAATGGCTACAACAAGGAGAGATCAGCACTAGAGGGGCAAAAACCCGATTCACTTGAGCAGAAGTCAAGCAGCTCTTTTCGAATAAAATGTCTGCCTTTGGAAGGTATCGGAGCCAGTGATGCAACTTAGAAATGTGCCTTTCTGCGGTCACTTAAAAGACATTGGAGAGGACACAAGAATGCACCAGGCTGTGGTCGACCTTGTGTGAAGCTGACAGCAGAAGCAAACATACTGTAGGTAGGTGAAGGTGGTGTGTGCATGTTAGTGCAGCGAGATGCTTGAGCTGGACACACCTCAGGTAACTCAGCTGTTCAGGACAGTCATGGGGCCTCCCTGGAGACATGAAACCTCAGAGAGGACCTCTTCATCCTTTATGCATGACACAGGTCAACGTAGACTCTGCACATGGGCTCGTATTAATATCTGTCAGCCAGTACAGCTAAGTCAGGGGAGATGTCTCTCTCACAGCCAGAGGCACCAGCCATGGAGATAGCAGTCATTTGACTTTTCACACAGCAAGCCCAGTGCATTCTTACAGCACAAAATACAGACATTTGCACACATAATAACCTCCTCTTCCTGCGGGCTACTTTATTCCGCTGCTCTGTGTTCTCTGCGGACACCACAAATGCAAGAGCACAGCGGGCTGCAGGGCTCGTTTTCCCAACAGTTTACTGCAGATTGTGAGAAGCACTTAGCCCAGAATAAGAGACTTGGGCCTCTTTTGTTACGAAAGGAAAAGGTTGAGCTAAGCTTACGGCAGCTGCCTCGATGACAGAGGCCCGCTCAGGCTGCAGGGAGCAGAGAGGACGCCGCGATTCATACAAGGGATAGCGAGAAACTGACGGGGAGACAAGTTAAAAATTTCCTCATGCTTGTACACACCAAAAGGATCAATAGCAAACTGCTAAACTGCTGAAGTAATTTTATGGTGGTGGTTGACGGGTACAAGTAACACAAACTGCTTTTTATAGGCCTGGAGAAGGTCTACACTGTGAAATAATACGTGGTAAGTGCAATTAAGTGAATGCAAATATAAAACTCAGCTGTAAGTGAACAATAATTGAACCACTTCCTCTCTCATGAAAGCATATTAAGCTTAATAGCAAATGATAACCATCTCCAATCTATTAACCAGCTATGTATTCATTCATCAGCATGTTGACCTGCAAGCAGAAAGCGAAAGAAAAAGAGAGATAGAGAGAGGGAGAGAGAGAAAGAGGAAGAGAGAGAGGGGAAGAGAGCGAGAGAGAGTGATGAAAAAGGCCTTTGGGGACAACCATAAATATCTCTGACTCATCTTAGTTTATTTGTGCTATAAAGAAACTTACTGTAGTATGTTCCATTTTCTCATACAGTATCATGTGTCCACTTTATTTGCCGCAATTCTCTGTGCTTGCCATCACAGCATGGCACGTCATGCACACACATACACACACACGAATGTTTATGTCCTCAAATGCACGCTAAGAACATGATAAACTCATGTGGAGCTGGACAGAGCCACACGACATACTGTACATGTTCCTCCCCAACCCCTCTCGAACCCCCGAGACAAACACACACTTCTGTTGTACAGTGTGAGTGATCATGTCTACGGGCACGAATCAGTCCAACTCGCACACACTGGCAGAGCTCAGCTGACCATACAACAGATGCTAATTGGACGCTAACCATGCTTTTCTCTTCACAATTCACCCCATGACTGTGCCAGCCATACAGCAGTAATCTATAGCTATTAAGGTCCATGGAGCTCCCAAGATACCATAGCTCTTCCTCTGTAACAAACCAAGCTGCTATTTTAATTTACTGCTGTAGAAATTAAATGTGTGTTACTTAAATAAAGACAGGACTGCACCTTACTGAGTCTGATGCCAAGGTCCTGCATCATTTTAAACTCATCATTAGAGGCTGAACCGCTCGACTGTAAATATTAGGCAGTCTGTTACATAAAAAAAAAAAAAAAACGGAAATAATCGTGCACAGTCTCTATATAAGCAGACAGATGCACACTATGACAACTCTCACAGATAACAGTGTGCCAGTGAAATATACAATACATGCGATGAGGCATGTTGGTTAAATACAGCCCCATGATTGACAGACCGTAACCTGGCTGGACTATTAATCAGATTTTATTTTCAAATTAGATTTTTGGCTCAGAGTTACTATCAAAAAAACCAAGGTAAGTGAGTTGAAATTATTATTGTCCAGTTGTGGGAAGTGAGTGGCCATCTCACGCCGCAATATCAGGACTGCAGACTCAACCCGCCGTTCCTTTTTCCCTGAGAGCCCAAGCGCACTTTCAGCTTGGCTGAGACGGTTTTTATTTATTCAGCTGCGTTCTGTTCGAGCCAATTCAGCTGAGATGACAGAGAGAGAAAACCTTTGGTTGACTTAAAAGGTCAAACCAATTCAGTGATTTGAAAACACTTCTGTGAGAGTCTGATAAGGAACAAATACTATGATTGTGCAAACTGTATCCACAAATCAACAATTTGCTCAGCCCATTGTGGTGATGACCAACTCAAAAAAGTAACACTCAAAGAAAAGTAAAGCTCCTTTGACTTCCACAGAAACACAACCAGCAATGAAAGACGCTATAATTCAACATTCTTGAATACATTTACACATATCTATTTCTGTCTGTCTGTCTTTTTTGCTCTTCATTTTTTGTTATTTGGTTTTAGGTTTAATTATATTCCAGGCTTGAAATTTTGTCATAAATCTATGACACATTAAGAATTTAATGTTTCACGTGAAATATCACTATGATCAAGTGCTGGTGGAACAGTACGATGGAAGAGACGGAGACAATACAAATAAGAAGGGAAAAAATGTTTCTTCTTGTTGATCGTGGTATTAGCTGTATGTTACGGTTATATAAAAGCTCTTCAAGATCATGAATATCAACTGGCAAACATCAAGTATGGATAAAATACTGTGGTTATAAAACTTGTAAACTAAAACACTGTGTAGCTTGTTCCACCTATTTCTGATTGCCACCCAGTGTTACTGCATCCTGCATGTGCGTGTATTGAAAAGTCACATCTGAGCGTGTGGCAATGAGCCTACAGTCACATGAGTCACAGTGACATCATGCATGTTTGATATATTTGTGTTTGTGTGTGTGTGTGTGTGTGAGAGAGAGACCACGGTGCTTTCAAGCAGGGCAAACACAACAAGCAGCAACAAAAATAATACCAGCGTAAGGTGTAGAGAGTATAACGCAACAGACGTCGTCGCTACTCAGCGCGCACGCCATAACTGCACGGTGACACAACAGCAGCCAATATCTGATGATAAACCCAACGCAGACTAGAGTTTCTTGGCCAGTTTGAGAGCAGCTATCTCCTGAGCGCTACAGAAACTTTATAGTGTCATTTTGGATCTGATGCTGCACACGGTGAGCAGACATGTATTCTGCAGGACTTCCCACATCGCTCTCCAGATACAGCTCCCTCCCCCATGCTCTCTCCATCTCCCGCTAACTCTCTTTCCTTCCCCTGTCTGTATAGATCAGTCAGTGCCATCCTGGCAAGCCGGGGGGAGGGTGGGTGAGGTGGGGTCCAGCGTTTAGTGCTTTCTTCACCGCCTACTCCTGCAGGTTGGCATGGTAAATGAGTGTGCACAGGAGTGCACGTTATATTGGGGAGGTTGTTCAGCTATGTGTTGTGTTGATCTTGTTTATCATTCTACATGAATACGACATTATACAATACCAGCTGATACTATCATGGAGGTTGAGTGTGGTCTGTTTATTACAAGCGGTTATTTTGTATCAGATGAGAATGTATTAGCAGAAATTCATCTGCATCTCTTAATGTTGCTTTGAATATAAAACAATAACAGCAGTAATAACATTTCTTTTTACTTCAATGCAATGAATGAAACCTAAAAACAAAACTGCAAGATACAACATAACATACTGCACATCTGTTATGATATTTGGTTGTACAGTGGGACGCATGTGTTTGTAAGTGTACACTATATAAAGGAGTCTTCGTGTGCCGTATGTGAGCACATGTGCACCCAAATGTTTGTGCGTGCATGCGTGCCTGTGTGTGTGTGTAGTTGTGCGTGTGTGCGTGCGTGCGTGCGTGCGTGCGTGCGTGCGTGCGTGCATGCGTGTGTGCATGTGTGTGTGTGTGTGTGAAGTGTTGTGGGGGCAGGCAAGAGTTGTGTGAGGATGTGGATGTCAGTCTGCCAAGGAAAAGTCTACAAGTGCAGGTCATCTTCAGTATACCCACACTACCAAGCGAATGTTTTTTTCAGAGAGAGAAACAGTAAAATATACAGTATATTTATATTTAGTGGAATGTTATAACCTAACCAATCTGTTGATAGCAAAGGCAAGAAAAGACACAGAAGAAGAAAAAATTCAAGTTTGTGTGCTCACTAATATTCAGGAGAAGGTTTTGTGTTCCACACTCATGTTTTTATATTTCTGTGTGGATGCTGCTTACGCTACCTGAAAACATCTTCCTCATAAAAAGACTGTAGTTTTTCTTTAAATCTTACAAGGAGTTTAAGTTCAACTCTGCTGAAGGAGTGAATGTATTTCTATGCCTTTGTAAAATACTTAAAATTGCCTTGTCTCTGAATGGTGCTGTATAAATCACCTGCTATGCCTTACCTTCCTTAAGATCATCTTATCTTGGAAACTCAGATCGAAATGGCATCCATTTTTCTTAAGGAAGAATCGCTTTAATCCAGTTTAATAAAAGATCCGACATCATTTCATAGAACGTAATAAAAGAAATCACGACAGAGAATAGGAATTCTTGAAATAAAGCTTCAAGGAATGATGTGCATGAACTGTTTTCCTTATCATTATGAGTGAGTCTGTATCAAAGAAGGATGAATTCCCTAAACGTCTGTTGTTCCCCTTTAAGAACTTTCTGTTTATAGCACACTCATTGCTGCACATTATCATGGCTGCACTTTGACACAGCATCAACACAAAACCAGCACAGCTCTGACTCCCTGACTTTACTCTGCCTCGCTTCAGCCCCCCAACCCTCCTCACACAGCCATCCTACAACCCCACCCCACACACAAACACACACTCTGTCTCTTTCTCACACACACAAACAAACACACATACACGCATAGACACAGGCTCACACACACACACTCTATCACACATGCCGAAAAACACATTCAAGATAACAAGCAGGGACAGAGCTAGTGTGAGCCACGGTAGTTAAATCC
>CAAKHG010051165.1:31872-44049 GCA_901007715.1 Dactylopterus volitans
CGGCGGCGGTGAGCGAACAAGCGCATAGCCAGAGCAGCCATAAATAAGTGAATTTGACAGGATTGCTGAGTCGGCATACTCTGCCCCCTGCTGGAGGCGGCGTCCAATGGCAAGTGGCTCAAACTAACTGTCCATCTTTGTGTGTCTGTGCAGAGTTGGCCCATATGTGGAGGGAAGAACCTGGCTCCGCCCCCCAAACTGCAAGAGCTGCTATTGACAGGGTATCACACACACACACGTGCACACACACACACACACACACACACACACACACACACACACACACACACACACACACACACACACACACACACACACACACACACACACACACACACACACACACACAGATAGACAAACCTCTGTCATACATATAAACAGAAGGAAGCAAGCAAAGAAGACATTACAAACACCTACACAAAAATAGTAAGTTGTGAGATAAATTGTAAATATATACACAATTAAATATGTTTAATAACTTAAAAGGCAATTATCAAGATGGTATCTTTTCCATCAAACATTTCAAATCAGCCATTCAGAATTAGTGTTTTTGTTTGATTAGTTTTATGCAATTCAGCTGACTTACAAACACGAGTACTTGCAGCAGTAAAATGGACAATAGATGTAATTTGTGTTTTACTGATGTTACTTTATTGTTTTAATGTTCTTAGCACTGGTGGTTGGGGCAGAGTGGTCTCAAGTCACATTACCGGCCCAGAGAGTGTTATTTAGAATGAAATGGAATATTATATGCATAACTGTGTTTTTATTTAGAGTATAATTTTCTGAAACTATGAACTGCTGTCTTTTTTTTTATAGGCTCAAATATAGGCCCTTTATATCTGTGCAAAAAGCAGGTCCTCTTCCATAGAAGCCACCATGTTGCATCTCCAACAGCCTAAAAGAGACAAATCAAAAACTTCCAGTCTACCTTGTTTTTTTGTTTTTGTTTTTTTCCCAGAGATATCACTAAATGTTCACACACTAGACCTTAGCTATGTTGCATAGTTGCAACAAGACATCTAAGGCTGCAGTATTTGTTAGGGTTTTTAGATTTATTTCATTTATAGCCATTTCTATAAATAAAGAATCTAAAACTGAACTGCCGTTTTTTTTTAATCTTTATATATTTTACCCTGTTAAAGCGATAACAAATATAAACTGTGCATGCACATCAAAAATGAACTTTGTTTTACAACAGGCTGCCAATGACTTGTTAAGCAGGGCTCTGCAGAGTTTGAACCTGAGCAAAGTGTTAAATGTGTCTCAAGTTAAAGAAATTAGTTTGAAAGACACTAGTATATGCATGTATGACTTGATAGGGTGATACAAGATGGAGGGTTTATTTTTGTATTTCGCTATGTGCTAAGACAATGACAACATCATTAGATGTCAGTCCCAAAAAAAAAAAAAAAAAATAATAATAATAATAATACACTAGAATAAATATAGCTGGTTGTATTCGTACGCCAACTATTCAAGCTGCTGTTACCATCCATGTCTACCCATAATTTATGTAGTGATGGCATTGAACTGTCTAATTTGATAAAATGATGAAGTGATGAAATTTTTGTCTAAAATATTGTCACCAGTGTATGACTTGTGCCCAAATACATGATTTGGGAGGTCCCATGATCTTAACTTTTGACCTTTTGACCACCAAAATCAATTTAGTTCATCTTTGAACCCTAGTTGACATTTGGGACAAATTTGAAGACTTTTCTTCTGAGCGTTCTTCTGAGATATTGAATTCACGAAACAGGACCTAAATGCACAGTGACCTTGACCTTTGACCTTTGACCCACTAAATGTAATCAGTTCATCCTTGACCCTAAATTTACATTTGTGCCAAACTTGAAGACTTTCCCTCTCAGTATTCCTGAGAGGTTTTGGTAACAGGAAGGGGACAAACAGCGAAAGGACTCATAACCCAAAAACATGAAAAAGACAAACTCTGCTGTATGGGACCTCTGATTATCTATGACAAGATCCATAGCAATCTGGTGCATGCCTCTCAGGGGTTGGTTGTCATAGTGAAGCACTTGTTAACCATGATCAGTTATCAGACGGTTGCTCACACTCACTAGTATGGCACTATGATGGTTGTTGGTATGTATTTCCATGAGAAATGACTTCTTTGTTTGTGGTTGCTCATTTTGTGAAAAAAAAAAAAAAACACACACAGTAGGATGTCACTGGAGATGAAATTTGTGTTAGCATCACTTTCCTAATCTGTGGCTTCTGTGCTGTTGTGCAACGCGCAAATGAGTCAATTGAAATCCTTGTTAAATTGTGCATGTCTGAACTGAAAACTGATGATGGAGGTGCGTGTTTACTTAATCTGCTGTTTTTGAACTGCAAAAGCCAATGAGCAACTGCCCTGTATATGGCTAGTAAAGGCTGTATGTGATAAATCCAAGCAGTGGCGATAATGTGGCATAATTACCTGAAGATTTAAAGAAAGTACAAATTATAATAAGTTGCTTCCATGTTTATTGTGTGTAAGTAGATTTTGCAGGTAGCTTTGCATCAAACTTTTTCTATGACTATACCATGACTAGCACCACCTCTAACAGCATTCACAATTGAAACATATCCGACTTGTCTGCTGGCATCCAAATAACCCCTCTTTTGGTTGGTGTGTGGACGTTTCAGTCTGCATGTTTGTGTCCTTTTGTCTCCAGTCAAATAAAAAACCGCAACTCCAGAATTATGCAATAACAGTGATACAGGCAAACACTACATGATACCAGATGCAATTCGCTACATGTTGCCTGACAAAGGACGAGCTGTATGAATCATATTCACCATGAAAAGGTCATTGTTTTGCTCAGCTACCTTCAGCAGGAGCTGCCCGGGGTGTTGAGTCTCAGATAAGTCAGAAGTGACCTTAAAGCAAAGGCAGGAGGGGCTCGGACTATTTGTCTGTCCCTTAGACAAGGTGGGTGTGGAGGAGAAACAATCACATGGAGGATGGCAGGACGGGTTTTGTGTGCACGATGTGCCGTTGCAAGGGCATGATGAGAAAAAAAAGAAGCGCACTAAAAGAGGGAACTAAAAATGAAGAAATGACTGTGAGGTCCTGACAAGGTTTGCTGTTTTACTGCACACTTATGTATGTAATTGCTACATCCTGTTACTCACTTGTGCCTTCTGGTGGTAGCAGGACCCCGATCTTTAGCTGCGTGTTCTGCCTGAGGAGGAAACTGCTGTCTATTTATAATGAGCTGCTGCATTTAACAGAGCCTTAATAACAAGACTGGAGGAACGATCCTCCTCGGGCCTCTGTGACTTTGCAGCGATGCTCTGTTCTAACTCACAGCAGCTCAGCAGCACATAAGCGTTATGTAGCTAGTGTGTGGTACACACAGGTGTATCAATGCGTTGCATTTACTGTACAGGAGTTGATATTCATAGCATTTCAAAGTTACCAAGGTTTCTGACTTTTCAGACGCAGAAGTGCCTATTCAAAGCATAGCTGTCCGAAAAGGGCCGATTGCATTTCTTTTAGCGGGGACTACCTGTGATTTGTCATGAAAATTAAAGCCGTTCTAAAACCGCGTTGACAGGAAGAGGCAGAAGGAATCAGCTGGAGCCGTGTGGGCTGGGCGGTGCAGCAACACTGCTGTGGCGGCAGATGAGGGGAAGAGTGCCAACTGACAGGAAACAGTTGCCGTGAAAATTCCTACAACATTTTCAGAGTTTACAGGGAGCCACAAAATGCTGTTTTAAATCAGTTTAGATGAGCGTAGGCAATTGTGATAACTTTGGTTTGATAGGCGCTGAATCCCCCTATAACGTTTCCATTTTCGCAAAAGTTAAAGGGTATGATGTGTAGCACGAATAATACAAATCACTTGACGGTTGGTCAAAATCTGAACATTGTAGAGGCGTTTGTACATTTTATGAGACTGCAAGCTCAGCCCTGTAGAACTACCTTCATGCCTGATAAAAATAGTGTCATATACATGCAGTGCATCATCCTGATGATTGTTGCCGTTGTTTAAGGAGAATTCAGAAAATATCTAAGCCAGAGCAATACCCAGTATCATTTAAAAATGGCAGATTACTGCAACCAAATATTTAAATGCTCCATTCAGTGTAATGTTGTCATATATTTGGACTCATCTATTTAACTGAGGCAAGCATAATGATAACAGATCTGCATGATACAGTACATGCATTTGAATTAATGCAGTAAGGATTGACCTGCAGCATGTTGGGATCAGGCTTTCAAACAGTAACATGGGATAACAGAAGAATTAACTATATTGTACATAACATTTCAAATTACCAGGAGGGAGGGCAAACAGCCCACTCGCAATTTAACAAATTAACTGTAAATTGACATGTACAGCAGGATAAAGAGGTTTCTTTTGATAGCTGACATATTACATTACATTATATTACAATGCTCGCTGATGACCGTGACAATCCAAATGTTCATACCAACGACGACTCGAACAATCCAAATCGTTCATGACAGAAATGCACGGTGATGAAAATCAAAGCCTTGTGATGTCACGCCGCGTTCACTGAATGCATGCGCACTTCTGCAAGTAGGGGAACAATTCCTATCAGGAATACTTTGGTATGTCACCACCACAGAGCGGTCAATCGCCTTTCTGTTCGTAATTTGTTCATACGTGTCGCATGTCCAAATCTCACCAGCTCCAACACTGCACACACTCGAGTCACCAGTGACACAACTGCTGAGTTTGACATCGGTCAGAAGAACTGCTCCACAGATATGTGGGCCACATATCTGTAAATTCCTTGATTTTAGAGTGGCAAATGTGCCATTTTATAGTCAATCGACACACTTGCGTGCCTAGAAGTTAGCTACTGTGTTTTGAAAATTACACCACGTTGAAATTCATCACTCAGTGAAAATGAATAAATAAATTAATGGAACAGCCTGGTTGCATCAGTGTGGCTGCCTTGTGATATAATTTGACCCTTGTTTTACACATCAGGCCTCTCACCAACCCAACTCAGGTTTCACAGCAGGCCTCAGCTCATCAGCGAGGCTGCAGAGCAGAGCAGCGTGAAACGGCAATCTTTACTGCAACCTACCTGCTCGCTGCTCTGGCAAAACTAACTCAGCACTTCCCTCTGTAGCGCTCCTGACTTTACTTCACTTATGACTTTTGTGCATGCTGCGGAACATCTGAGGGCAAGCTGGCGCACCTGCCTCACAAAGTATTCTATTGTTCCACCTCGGCTGAAAAGCGAAAGACTGCATTATTCGCCCGCTAATATCTCGAATTCATGTTGACACTGCAGAATTGAAAGTCCTGTGTAAGCAATGCAGAGCGGTAGCAAAGGACCTCCCTGCACAAGTCGCGTGGTTAATGAAGACACAAGCAGAAAGGAGGTGTGTTAGGAAGTCAGGCCTTATAAGACTCTTGGGGCTGCTGAAGCCTTTAAATGACAAATCATTTCTGTTTCTTACTTTTGCGTTCTCTTATCTCTAGTTATACCGTCCACCGTTACTCAGGAATGTGTTTTTCTTGTTATTTCACTGTGCTCTTGGATATATAGGTTTGACTGATTTCGCCTTCATCTGAAGAGTTTTCTGTGCTCTCCTTAAATCTGACTCCGACGGGCAGACAACATTTGTGACCGCAGCAGCTTGATCGCCTGTTTTGATATGGAGCTGATATGGAAGACTTTTTTTTTCATCCAGCAATCAAACCCTTGAAATTCAAACATTTGCAGATTCTTAGTTTCTAACATTCCAATAAGGGTGAAGTTGTGCTCTCAAGATCAATTCTACTCCAAGGTTTTTATTGGCAATGTCCTCAACTGCTTGCTCTGAGGGAACTTCTTGTGTCTCTGTAACGCAGTATAGTGGGTGGTCCTGACTGGCTCTATATGAAAACTGCCTTCAGATAACTACTTGTAAAATATGACGCTATATAAACTAAAATGAAATTTGTATTGGACCTCTTTGTAAAAAAAAAAAATCCACAGAATTTTTTTTTCTATCAACAGAGAAGACTCTATCCCCAACAATTCTCAGCCTGGTGTGGGGGATGTGGAGCTACATTACTACAGCTCAGTTTTGAAATGTATAACTTTTATTATGTTTTTTTTTGTACCAGTCCGGCATTTTAGTGATTCTGAAATGGAGATATTTGGAAATGCTGCCCTGTTTTAACAAACCCTAACCCTAAACTCTGGGGTCCCGTTGTGCCAACACAAATGTAGACCTCTGGAAGTGAGGAAGCATAGCTCTTTACTTGGTCGGTTATTGGATATTATAAGTGGACTCCCAGTCAATGTTTTCTACCACCATGTCTGCTTTGCACTCGTGTTGCTTTCAGTAACAGTTCCACCTCATTGTCGGTCCATGCAAAGAAATCTTGGGTCTTACTTTTCCTGTTGTTACTTGCATAATTCAGCAAATGAGATGACTAAACCTATTGGTCCTGTTTGTGTTGATGTAGTCACACGGAAGTATGGGGTGGAGGAGGTCAGATAGGTCCTGGGAGAAAGGCTATGAGGAATATGTAAGTGAGGAGGAGAATTTTTGAAGCAATGCGGGACTTAACCGGGAGCCAGAGAAGGTGGACGAGGGTGGGAGTGGTGTGCGGCGAGGGCATGGTGCAGTTTAGTTCTGCGCGTATTACAGTCTGTCCGGTGCTTTGCCAGAAACACCAGACAGAGCTCCACTGCAGTAATAAAGATGGGAATTAATAAAGGCATCTGCCACAGAGCCTGAAAAATAATGGCCAGAGTCTCGAAATGTTCCAGGGGTGGTAAAAAAAATAAATAAATGTGGATTTGGTGATAGTTTTGATGTGTGACTGCAATGACGGATTCCAGACAGACTTCAGGCGATACCAGGATGGAGCTGACATCAACACTCAAGGCACCTAAGGCCTAGTCAGTTTAAGTAAGGTAGGTGTTGTCCATAGTTTTATATTATTTAGGTAGTTGATCAATAACTGTGAGGGGAGCTGGGTGGTTGGTTTGGTACTGAGAATTAATCAAAGTAAACACCTGTGAATCCCTGCTGTCCATCATCAGTCTGAGGCTGGTCATGCATAACTGAGTGTCTTTTAGACCTTTACACTATTCAGCTGCAAGTGGTTTGTGCAGACAACTCTAATGAGATGCTCCGATTTTTTTTCTTCAGTTTTATGTGCAGAACAAGAAAGCAAAATGTGCACTTTTTGTCCTTGAGAACCCAGCCAACTTTGCATCTTTCCCTCTTGTTGTCTCTGACTTTAGTGTCACCTAACCAAAGACAATTAGGACAATCCATCTTTTTCAAACTTACCTCCCACATTGAACCTGACTACGTACTGTACATAATACTGTATGAATTAGGTAACGTCCCTGATGGCCCACTTTCCTCTGATGCAACACCACCATGTAAGCAAACACCCTGAGGTCACCCAACAGGAGGTCAAGCCGGGAAGTCGTGCACAATATTTCTCTAAAGTAGACCATTGCCATGGCATATTTTGCACAGCGGGTTGAACTGCATGGCAGACCAACACTGACTCTATTCCTTTACAGCAGGCTGGCAACGTTTATCTAACATGTTCATGCTCCACGTTAAAGCTTTTAAGAACATTTCAGTGCTCGCAGACACACTCCGTAAGCTGCTCATGAATCACTGAAGGCTACAGCTCATGTGAGGACCACATCCTGCTTGGAGAGTGCAATCATTCTCAGCTGTGGAACAATGCTTACAACACTACATCACCCATAATTCATCACACAGACAGAAATGCACAAAGTGCACAGAGTGGTGCAATGACGAGAAATTCTAAAAATAGACAGCACAATAAAACCTCTATACAAGAAAACCGTGACATAATAAAGCACCAACGAGCGAAGATCAAACTGTTTGTCTGTATAGCAGCAGATACTTTGTATCTGAATGATACAACAATATACTGAAGGTACAGTCTGTTTGTCTCACTGCTGTAAAACCTTTGACTGTATCTTCACCTTAAAAAATTTCAGCACCCAAAAGAGGATTGTGAAGAATTTTACAAAGTGCCTTTGTGATACATAAAAATGACAAAGCTAACAAAACAAGAAGAAAACAACTGGCACAGAGATAACCGTATTTTCCTTATCACTAACAGAGGATAGACCATTTTTCTTTACACGCTTTTTACACTGCCGAGTCCAAGCAAAGGCAGCAGCATTTACAGAAAAGGTGGACAATGAATAACCCGGCTATATTATAATGGTATAGTGTACAGTGTACAAACTACTCACCAGGTCGTGGTTTGTGGAGTTTGAATCGTCTTCAGGGAAAGGGACATAGACAGCTAAGGCCATACAGTTGGCAAAAATAGCAATTAATATAAAGATATCAAATGGCCTGAAAAAAAGAAGTTAAGGAAAATTCATGAAAAAATAAATTAAAGAAAAAAAGATATTAGATCCCGAGACATATGAAAATTGTTAATATCAATGTAGTATTTGCAGAAATTAACTGATGAAAACTGTCCCCCACCACATGACTTCCTCTCAACCGTAAGATATGGAAGAGGACAGACAACAAAAATTGATTTACTTGGAATAATTTCAATATAAAATAAATATTTTTTGAAATGGTTTACAGAAGGAACTCAAACATCAAAGGTTAATCCAGTTCATTTATCACACCTTCTGACAACTGACATCTCTGAACCATGATTGTCAGAAACAAACATAATGCCAGTGTTGGATAATTTGGGACTCAATGTTACATCGACAGCTGTCCTTCCATTAAGAAAGTGGAAGTAAATCCACAGCGACTTAGTTTTTCTCAAAGGACACAATGGTGGATTGTGAAAATTATCATTGTATTTTAGCTCCTTTTTAAAAGCTGTTGGCTTTTGTGATGACAGAATCTGGTTCAGTGACAAACCCACCAGATTGTCACACAGCTGTGTTTTGCCAGTGTTGAGTCACTCTATCTACATACAGTATTCCAGGACTCAGGACATAGTGACATTCATTTTGTCTTCAGGGGATTGCCGATTTGACATCATTTTCCAACTGAGACCAAGGTGAACAAGTGACATTTCCCCCCCTTTTACTAAACTCAACTTTTTTGGGGGAACTGAACTGAACACATAATTCTGAACCTCCTTTGCATAGTGCTTCAGCTCACATTAACCGCTGTAAATTTAATGGAGGAAAAAAGTGGTTGAACGCGAATCAGTAAATATGCTTTCAATAAAACAGGCTGCTCCTTTAATTTCATGTGGACTGAGACTTTATCATTCTTTCCTGCGCCTCCGTGGGCACCGGCACCTTTTTCAGGCTTGCACCCGCTTTAGTGCGCTTACTCGCATTGTTCTCTCCTGCCTAGATCCCTGCTTGTATTGCTGTACTCTCACATGTAAGTCGTTTTGGATAAAAGCCTCTGCTAAATGAATTGTTGAGACTTTGAAAAAACTATATTCAACCACCAAAATCTCTGAACGCCACATTTGGCCACAGTAAAGGATACTTCCACTCCACCAGGCTGATGCAGGCCCTGCGTATAGGGTTGTTGAGGTTGAGGCAGAACAGAGCCCTCGGTGGCCTGCTGTTGGCATTACTGCCCTGTTTCTTGCTTTTGGCATACTGCTGCCGCTTCTTCTGTGCCAACGCACCCACCGGGATGGTAGAGGTTGCTGGGGCAGGCAGGGCAGGAGGAGCAGGTGGAGCCACAGGTGCTGGAGCTAGGGCCGGAGCAGGGGCAGGGGCTGAAGCTGGAGGGGCTTCTGGGGCCGAGGGGGCTGGTTCTGGGGTGGGCCCGTTGGCGCTCATGGTGCGGGCGTGGCTCTGTGAGAAGCATCCAGCAGCATGGATCTGCCAGTGTAGACAGGGAAGCTAAAGGAGGGCAGAGTGGTCTGACCAACGAGCTGGCAAGTCACCAGGGCGAGTGACTCGGGTGCTGCTGGCATAATTTGCCTCTGAAAGAAAAGGTGAGAAACGCGGGCATCACTAAATTGTGTCAAACAAAACCAATGGCGGAGTAAATCACAAAAGTTTGATTTGAACATTTGCTTGTCTTCTGTCCAAGTTAAATCCTAGCTGGGTACTGCGGAGGAGAAGGTGCTGCGAACCGGCAAAGGCGAAGCCAAATCAATGAAATAAAAAGTGTAAGGTGATACAGACAGCTTACAATGTTTGAGGTCATATGAGAGCTTTCTACTGAAAGTCCCGCTCTGGGGAGAAGTACATTTTTAAGCTTGTTAACGCGTCCACATGATGATTGTTATGTGAGGGCCAGAACTGAGCAGTGAATGATCTCTGCCAAAATGAGCCCAAGAAAACAATAACAAGAAGAGTCTGTACTGCTTTGTTACTCAATTCCAACAGAGGGAGATGTTGACATTTAGTTTGCACTAAAGGCCTCAGTTTAACGCTTGCTTATCTGAAGTTGCCAGTTAGTGTCATTTTCATTTGAGGGATCAAAAATGGGCAATGTTTTTTTTACTGTAACCTCAGACTAAACCTGGAGGATACGTAAAGCTGAAAAACATTATCTATATAAAGCGATCTGACACATCTACCAAATTCATGGAGATTAGCTTCTTTCGGCATCATGACTTTAACGTTTCGATTTAATTTGTTCACTTTAATTTGTCCGACTGGCGTTAGCCTTCACTTCCTTTACCTAAGCCAGTACGGCCCTCTTGGATAAACTTGCCCACTCCGGCCTACACTGCAACAGTGATTGATTCCCGAAAAACAATCTGACAGCCCAGGACTTCGAGATGGAAAACACAAGGGGCCGATCAGGACCACTCGTGAGGTCGGGGTTTCTGAGTCATTTGTATGTGTCGTGTCAAAACGATGACGGGAGAAGACGCTAGCCACGAAGCAGGCGGAGGAGGAGGGAGAGACCTGAGCGAGAAAGCAAGCTGGTGTAATTAGCATATTCATAGATCAATGAAAATTCAGGAATATAAAGTCGAACTACATCCAAGCCATTTTAAGGCCACGAAAGACTTTTCTTTTAAGGAAAAAAACTTTTGAATGTGTCACTTGAACGACGGAGATGAGTTTGTAAGGGGCTTAAAACTGCTGGAGGTTGTTCTTTTAGCCCTCTGTTTAGTGAAGTTGTGACTAATCGGAGGTGAGGAGGTGGGGACGGGCGTGCCAAAATCACGCACAACGATAAAAAAATGTCAAACTCCAAGATATATCATCTCAGACTGTTGTAAAATAGCAACGGTGATGGATAAAGAGGTCATTTTTGTTTTCCCAATTTGTAAAAAACGTAAATCCTGTGAGGTGCCACGCACCTGACATGGACCCTCATGCACCCCAACGATGAAGGTTTCAAACTGCAAGAAATCTTTCATCTGATTTGGATGTATATCTAAAAAAAAAAAAAAAACACAAAACGAAAAAACAGTGCAAATGTGCCTTAAACGTGACGTATTCTATCTGGGAAAAAAAACATAAAGGGAGATGACATGCAGCTGAAGCCAGTACACACACACACACACACACACACACACACGCGCGCGCACACACACGAATTCAATTCAGAGCTGCCACTCTAAGGCATCTCTTGGTCACATCAGTTGTGTAAGTCCTTGAACTGCGCGCAGCAGCAGGCCCCGCAGAGGAAGAAACACCAAAGGTCACATTGCAGCGATGCTCCCATTAGAATTCACCTTCGCGTCACGCACGAATGCCAAACGTGAGCGCGACTGTTTCCGCAAAGCCGCACATTTTGCGGCGCTTACAGGCGTCCAGCTCCCCCCCAACCCCCCCCCCCCCCACCCCCCTTTGTGCTACGCTGCTGCCTTCACGTAGCCGCGGCTGGCAAATATATAAATATATATCACGAAAAATTAAAAATAAAAGCGCAATGCGAGAACACCTCTCTTCTCTGGGGATACGAATTTCAGCGCCGCGGCGCCGGCGATGAAGCGGCTCGCTGACATCCGCGACGAGCGGCTCGCTGGGCAAATTAGCCGCGATTGGTGCTCTTGGGTTTCTCCTTGGACGCGCTCAAAGTGAAACATGGTGAAATCCCCCCCCCCTCCACCACCCGACCCCCCCGCGCCGGAGGACGCGAGCGGAGAGAGCAGCCAGGGGCGCAGTCACCGTGACAACCGAGCACCGCCGCCGCCGTAGCTGTCAGATGCTCCTCGCGGGCAGCAACATCTGGCAACCTTACTCCAACAAAGCTCCGCCGGGTTCGGTGGGGGGGCC